>JAPYZR010001991.1:0-20943 GCA_030522945.1 Trichopria nigra
AGCAAACAACAAAAAAAAAAAAAAAAAAAAAAAAAAAAAATCCTGGGCATTATGAAGACAGCCACGCACAGCCGTGCAGCCACTTTCTACCGGTGGAATAAGCGCCGGTGCGCCGAAGGTCAAAGCGGTACTTTAATGCGAGCGTAATAAATAATTTACGTAATTGAATCTTTTTTCGTCGTCGTCGTCGTCGTCGTCGTCGAACGGCATCGCATGAATGGAACAAAATTCCAAATGTAAACAACTCTCTCGACGGCCTGTGTCGTGGTTTTGCTCGTCACGACTGACGCAGCGTGTAAATAATGATGTGTCAACGACGAAAATCATTGTTTTCACCGGTATAAGCGACTATAAGTCGACTTGGGCATTCGGGCGAATAGACACGAAAAGTTTTTGGGACCTTCGCCGTCAACGGCGTCCTCCGAGACGATTCCGGGAGTCGGCCATTATTTGGGCCTTGACAATTTCGTTCGTCATTATTAATGATAAGGAGGATGACGATCGGCAGATGGCGCTAAGCTAAAGGACACTCGGGTGGGGGATCGCGGGAGTAAAACTCGTGCATTTTTATGCGTAACGAACGAAGACACGATACGATGACGGCGCGGTCTCTCGGCTGACCTACGCGCGACCTCCAAACGGGAATCGACTGTCCTCGTTCCGTCATTGCGCCCGTGTGTGTCTCAGCGCGTCTGCCCGAAAGGCCTTCTTCGCTTTTGCAGGGATTATTCCGCGCAATCGAGGCTGCGAAAAGTTTAGTTTTCGAGCAGCGCCTTCTCTCTCGTCATTCGGACTCGGTCTTGGTCGACGACGAACCGGCGAACGTCCTTGGGGCAAAGTCGCGCCGGGCGACACGCGCGGTTCCGAGGCTGATGTGGACGGATGAATCAGGGCCGAGAGAGGTCCGGGGCCTCTAAGGTCTCGTTCGGCCTGTCCGATCGATCCTTTTTATTGGGTTCTTTTTTTTTTTTGTCGGAGAACCGCGATAATGTTGATTGTTACCGAAGAATGCGCGACGTCCTCGAAGTTTCTCTGATTCATTCTCGTTATCAACATTGTCGACACGATAGTCGCCATTATCATCGTAATCATATACTGTCATTATAACCGTAACCGTCAACTGATTAAAACGGATCGATCCGCCATGGGGGGGAAACAATTACGACGACCATTTCGCGACAATCATTTTACAACGACGAAAATTTTACGGATGACAGAAAACCCCATTTGTTCGCGTATATAACTCAATGAAATCGACGTCTCTTTATCTCGCTCGTACACTCGAGTCGGCATTTTTTTTCTCCTCGCTATATACGAGCTTAAAATAAATATATACTTTATTGAGATCCGAAGGTTTTGAAGATCGTCTTCAAGGTTCACGCTCTTTGCGTATCGCACGAGTTGCGCACGCACGCGTCGTGCTATACGTATAATAATCATTTCGAGGATTTGGAAGGATCTTCAAGTATCAGCGTGAATCTTGCCCGTGGCGAAGAAAAGTTGCGGTGGACTTTAATTTCAAAATTTCACGTACGAATAGGAATATATAGGCGCGTTAGAACCTTAATTTTTCAAACGAAAACTTTCTCATATTGTCACGCGAGAAACGACGTCTTCATCGGGGCATATCTGGGCAATTAAAGAATTTTCCACGTTTGCGATACCACGGGGAGAATGAGATGCGCCTATAACGGCTCTCCACTGCGGCATCAGCCTCGGCTGATAATCTAATTGGACGTCATTCTCGGTGCGGTTATTGCGCGCGACGCAACATCAAAAGTTCATTCGTCATATATCTGTCGTAAAAAAAGACGGGTGGACAGTTTTGCGGTATCGGTATATTCGCGAAGTCTTCCACGATACGTCCCTTTAACTCGATACCGAATCCGGGTATCGGACGAGCGCTCCTTGTCTTATCGCTGTAACACACGCGTATATAGGTGTGTATCTCTTATCGCGATAACCGCACATGCACCGCTCTTCAAATGTAGGCGATGTGCGCGTTTGAATGACGCGAACGAACGTTGCACGTCTAGTTCCGCGATTAATCATTCGAAAGATAAAAAAAAAGAGAAAAAAAACACACACACCCAATTGTACGGAATATCGCTGCGCCGAAAAAGCCGTGACCTAGGATTTTTTTGTTGCTCGGAATCTCAACTTAAGTACGGTCTCGTTGAAGAGGGAGAGATGGGATTTCAGGTTCTTCCCGTAGTATTGGGCTACCCTCTTCGTGGAGGGATGAAGGATCGTCGGGTATCGACCTTGAAGTCCTTCCTAAACGTGAACGTGTCGAGCGGTGGAAATTTTGGCAACAGTTCACGAAATGATCGCTCCGTCTTGTAACGGTTTTTTTTTTTTTTTTTTTTTTTTTTTTTTTTTTTTTTTTTTTTTTTTTTTTTTTTTTTTTTTTTTTTTTTTTTTTTTTTTTTTTTTTTTTTTTTGAAAGCGATTGTTGGAAAAAGGGACGGGAGAAACAAACGAAAAGATACGAGGAGTTGCTTCGATCGCGTCGTATAGAGCAGTCGATATCAATTATAAAGGCGTTTAAAAGTCCGTCGGGAGGCGGCGGTCGTGTGTCCCCCCTTTTCGTATAATCGAGTGAGCCGTAATTCCCGTGTAACACATAACATACATAACACAACATAACGCGTAAGCCGACGGTAGCGCGATTGATACCGTAACGCGGCGCGGGGGGTAAGGGAAGAAGGCCATTAACGACTTTCTTCGCCGATGGCACGCGCGTACGTAACGGCTTTTTCCCGCGACGACGACTCGTCTCTTCCCGTACGGTATGTACGTACGTACGAATGTATATATACATATGGATGATATGGATATAGATAAGTGTGTGTGCGTGTGTATATCCGCGACGAGAGGAAGGGGGCTCGGAAAGGGAATCAGCGGGGGGAGACGCTCGGCGCAGTCTGGCGGCCAACGAAACCGAAAGGACGATGATTCCTTTCTCCGACGTGCGTTAAAGAAGGTACTCTCGTGCCACTGCTGTGCCCGCGCACAGTTTCTGCTTTCGACACGCCGCAATGCATATATACGTCGAGAGTGGCCGTCCGGCCCATCGAGCGTACATAACCTGACTCAACCCGGCAACTCGGACGTTGCGTCCTTTCCGAGGCGAGGGAGTTTAAAGGGGAGGAACAAAAAGATAATAAAAAAAAAAAGAAAAAGAAAAATGGAGTGTGGAAACACGCCGGTTCCATCGGGGATGAGCGTATTACAGTCGCGCCATCTGGCCGAACTGAAAAAAGGAAAGGTCGCTGATCGGCAGCTGTACAATTATATCGGCGCCCCCGCCGCGTTTAGGAGCTCAAATTCCCTGCAGTGGTTCGGTCAGTGTGGTCAAGTCAATTGTCATTTTTATTAATTCGTTCCAAAATCGAAAGTTGATCATTTGAATATCGAATCGAGATGACTGCGGTGTCATTCCGAGATATATCGATGTGCCGATTGATGTCAGATTGACTCGATTGGGTCTAGACGACTCGGAATGATTTCTGATCGTCCAATTTTTCCGACTATCCCAAAAACCAAATATCTCTATTGGGTCTCGCCTTTTGACGGTATTGCCGGATTGGCACACGTCTCTCGGGGGAAGTTTCACCTGCCGTTATCGTTGGTAACTGGCTGGAATCGTGGAGCAATGCAGCAATCGTTGGAAGTCGAACGACGCCTCGGCCTTGGAGAACAAGGACGAGTCGTTCGCTCGACGTTCCTCCATACAGGCTCCTCGCCAACGCCGCTGTCGCCGAATTAGGTCGAGACGCCAGTGACACCGACTCTCTCGTAACGGAGAATGTCAATGATAATAACGCGGCATTACACATAATATCGCGGGACACGCCGCGAGACTCGGGCTTCAACTAGTTTCGTGCGTGTTCAATTCATCGCGCCGCTTAATACTTTTGCGCTGTAAATTTCCCTGGTTGAAGTTGATCGTTCCTGGTCCGTTGTCTTGGCACTTGCCTTTGCAATGAATTTGGCAATTCAATAGTCGCGTTTCTCTCTGTGTGTGCGTGTGTTTTTATGAAATTCAGAATCAGTTTGCACATTGAAATTAATCATGTACACGGTATATTACGCCGAGAGTTAATCGCCTAAGCATATTTGCTGATGTTTGTTGGGAGTAGCTGATTAGATTTTAATCGAACGATTGATGAAAATGGCCGTTCCGAATGCGTTTTCTTCGCAATTGCGGCCGGTCGGAGCGGCGTTAATTGGAAACGTCCAAAATGTCGGCAAATTCGAAAAGAAAAAGCGAGACCAAGATCGGTGGCGCGCGCGCCTCTTATTGACTGAAATCGAAAATTAGTGTAGTGAAACGTGGTTAGCGAATCGCACAAGTGTATTATAGCACCGGTTCTCGTGTGACGATACAATTACAAAGCACGCGCTAATGCGTGGACCCCTTAGAGCTACCGGCTCTAACAGCGACATCTATTCGTTAATGGGAAAAGTCGATGTGTACCGCAGTGTGCGTGGACGCGACACACACTGTATAGAATCGGGCTGACTCTCCCCCTGGACTCGTGTTTGAGATCGACGAGGCGTAAATTGGTACAAATTAGGAAACTCTTTTTTAGAAAATCTTTCGTGACGGCAAAAGACCGTTGCTCTTGAGAATGGTCTCGTTCGGAGATCGATCGAAGGTCGATAAATGATGCCTCGTAATATCATCGCAAACTATACTTTGGCGACCGTCTTTTTATCATTCAGCCCGTAGTCGCCTTTATCGTCATCGTTTTAACGAGCAAATCGTTATTGTCCTTACGAACTGCGTCGTCGCCGCGGCGGCACCTTCGACATTGGCATTTATCGCTATCATCCTTCAAATGACTTTCGGCTCATTGTAAATAAAGTAGTAAAGTGCCTGAACGGCGTCCTCAACGTCGTCAGTCTAGTATCGCGCGTCATTTTCGCTTCGTTCGTCGTCCGAGCATCGGTTACCCGCGGTTTTTCCGTTACGCGCGCAAACTAAGAAGAAGTAGGACGCGAGGTTGCGCGAACAGCAACGGCAAGGTCCTCTGGCGAGTCAACCACTCAGCTAGTCGACGACCGTCGATGACCTAACCTCCCCTCGGAGACCGGGGGACCTAGCTCAACCCAACTCGGCGAAGTTTTGTTCGTAGCATGCTGCTGCTGCAGCTATTGCTCCGTGCATTCTCTTGCTACTCCCCCCTCCTCGCCGAAAACTCGATCTCCCGCCTCCTCGAGTCGCCGCCGACGGCGTGTAAGCCACCGCCGGCGGCGGCGACGACGACGACGACGACGACGGCGACGCGACGTAGCTGTTGTAACCCTGCGAAAGGAGGTGTCCGATGCACTCGCGAGCCATAATTTTTCCAGGCTTTCCCGGTTTTTCTAGTTTTCCCCCAGTTTCGCTTCTAGGATCGCGCAACTTGCATCGATCCCACCGGATGGCGCGACCCTAAGGTCCCGGGGTGTCTTTCCGCATCGATTTCGTACGGACGTACGACTTTTTTCACGTACGTGCGTCTTGAGAACGGGGTGAACCAAAAAGCCACAACCACCGGCACTCGACGTTTGAACTCTCGATGGTTGGAGTCGAGTGAGAGACAAGTGTGACGTGTGCCGTGAAACGATACCGGATGAATCATCAGCCTTGGGCGGCGGTAAGGATTGTGTCCGGCCTATTTTCGATCGATCGATCGCGCTAATAACTCGTACTTTGCACTCGATCAATAGTGGTCCTACATTTAAAACTGCAAGTAGTAGGGGGTGTAAAAGCATTGCTTGGATATTTCGAGTATAACAAAAAATGGAATGACGGGCTAACCGTGATCCGCGCCGGCGAATTTCCACCTATAAGGGATGTAAGGTCAAGCATTCGAACCTCGAGGGGGCAAAGATGTCGGAGGGGGAAAGGTGCCGCCGTAGGAGAGAAGAGAGAAGACAGTCGCGCTAGGCGCGACGGGATCGAAGACCTCTCGGGAGCCAATTTACAGTGTCCCTCTCTCGTCCGTTCTCGTCTCTCTCCTCCACGACCACCACGGCGCGGCGTGTGTCGTACGTGGTGCAACGCGATCTAAGCGCGATTAGACGTCGGCGGCGCTCTAATCGGTACGACTCGCGCCAGTACTGAATCCGCCGCACGAAACGCTTTCACCCGATTCTTTCTCGATTTTCCCCTTTGCCCGATTCCTCCGGGTTATCGCATCCCAGCGATCCGGTTAACCACCGGGGGACCCAAGGAGTCGGTCGTCGACATCGAAAGTGAGGAGACGTGTTCGGCTTGTATATGCACGACGGCAATCGGAAGAGGTTACCGGGAGCGGGAGGAGGTGGAGGAGAAAAAGGAAGATAAATAAACGACGGCCAGTGCTCGTAACGACGACGACGACGACGACGACTACAACGAGGACGAGGGTGTGAAAATGGGAATTTTCCAAGGGGATTGGGTTCCCGTTCCGTCGTCGGCTGGTTAAAATCGATAGCCTGGGAAAACGTGAACCATTTTAGTAGATACGCGATCGTTGTCGTCGTCGGTACGATGGACTCGTGAATCACGTTCGAGTCGACCGAGGACGAACGGAGGGACGAGAAGGAAGAAGGAGGAGGAGGAGTAGGAGGAGGGTCATCGGTTAGGTTAGGTGAGGCGATAAATTGGAAAATTGGAATAATCGTTCGGATTTCGTAGAAACGGTGTCGCGAAACCTATATCCGCGAACGCGAAGTGCAGTGAACGCGAACGAGTGCAACGAACTCCGTCCTTCTCGCTCCCTCTCTGCTACGTCGACGCACACCGCATCGTCCCTCTCTGTCGAATCGACTGTCTGACTGCACGTATACGAACAACCCCCCTCCTCCTCCCTCTATCCGTCTGTAGAAGCTCTCTGTTGCTCTTTGTCGCGGTAGTAGGAGAGGAGTAAGCATCAAGCAGTCGGTCTTCGTCGAATCGTCGTCGGCGGCGGCGGGGAGGTTTCGGTACGGTAGGGGAACCCCGCGAAGGGGGCACCTTCCCACTGTCTGGTATCAAATCTGGTATCTTCCGAGTAGAACCGACGACGACGGACTCGTGGCTGCACAGGAGGCGCAAATGTGTTTAACCCCACCGCCGGTCACCTTCTATTCTAGAGCGCGAGGCATCGAGGGCATTTCGCGTTTAACTCGGCTCGTCTTTTCTTCGCCGACTTTTTGCTACGTTTTGGTCGTCGTATTCTTTTCGTCTGCGTTTGGTCTCTTTTGCGTCCGACGTCAGTCGCCCCCTCGACGACGAAATGTTTACGTCGGATGAATCAACCGTATATATAGGAGCGATTGGCGATCGTTATCTATCGCCGCTCGCTCGTCTCTCTTTCCTCTGGGTCAGATGCCGCTACCATTTGTTGTTCAGGCTTCGAGGTCGGGGATCGTACGAAGTCGCACGAATACACTGGATTCAACGAGATTGCATTCGTTGACAATGATCGGTTGGAAAAGTAATTTCGAACGGAAGCTACATTTCTACGACTACTTTAGGGTTTGACGGTGGTCGCCTCTGTATTTTTAGAACCGCGTCTTCCCGACCCTAATTTTTTGTTGTTTGGATCGGAAGAAAGTTAAAGCAAAACACGTCTTGTCGGGGGTGGCTTAGAGGTGCGAACTGACCCCATCATGGTCGGTCAGTTTGCAGGATATTTATTTAGTTATCCTTTTTTTTTTAATTATTTGCGAAAACTCGTCTTGAGTGATTATGTGGTATTGGATCAAGAATTTCGTACCTAATTAATTGAGATGCCATAAAACAGCCGTGACATTAACGTCCATGAATGTTTGCGCTTAAACGTTTACTATATATATACACATATTACGATAATAGAAAATAAACATTAAAATGCAAAGGAATCGTTTAATTTACGAGTTCAATTTTGATTTCAGCCTCAATAAAATGCACGCAATGGAGGTTGGCGGCGAAGAGGCCAGCACGAGCATGCAGAACGGCGCAGCACTGCCAGAAGAATCGTCGGTCGAACAGTTACCCGTATCGATAGTATTGAAGAAAGAAGCACACTCCGATAGCGAGAGCGATGTCAAGCCACCGGTTCATCCGATGGAGCTCTCGGATCTCGGATCGGAACCTTCGTACTCGTCCGAGCCGTCGGAAGGATCGGTTTCCAAGGGGACGACGACCAGCCGAAAAGTCGTCAAATGCGACACCATTGCGAAAAAGACGCGAAAGCGCCGATCGGAGGGAGACCTCGGCCTGAACGGTGGCTGCTCGATGGTGAAAAAATTCCGTTCGGCGAAGAGGGAAGATTTCATAACTACCCTGGTTGGTAACGACACCAGCGTCTCGGGCATCTCGGCTAGGGCCCGCAGACTCCGAGAAGACTGCGCTGTAAGTTGAATTTACATTAATATTCTTACATCATCATCATCATCATCATCATGATCTTTGACGAGATTACTTGATGTTAATTTTCTTTTCTTTTCGGCAGAACTTGGAAGAACTCGCACAGTTCAAGGAACGCGAGTGGAACGAACTGCTCACATTGCGAAAGGCTACCGAAGAGGCGTATTTGCGCGTCATCAGGAGAGGGAGGATCTTGGATTATATGGCGGGCACGGACGGCGAACCGATCCCGTCGACGAGCACGATGCCGGCTGCCTACGATATCTGTGATAACGTCGCGGGGCCGTCGAGCGCCCCGGGCAAGGACAAGCGCACCCTGGCCCTGTGCACCGTGCCGAACGAGGAACGCCAGAGCACGTCGCGCGACAGCTCGCCGGCGTTCAAGCTGAACGCCAAGTCGGCGAAACGTCAGGCGAGCGCCACGCCGCCGTTGAGGCAGTTTGCCGCGGAGAACGGCCGGAATCAGGCCAACTCCCAGAGCCCGGAGAACCGTCAGATCGGCGAGGGCAGGCAAGGACGAACCGTGAACGTAAAATCCCTCATCGCTGACTTTAGGCTGCAGCATCCCGAGGTCGTGCCCAAACGGTGAGTTTTGACATTTTCTTCTTTTTTTTTCTTTTCTCCCCTCTCTATCTATCTCTCTTTAGGCGCCAATTCGACGCTTACTACCTTCTTACGCCGATAATGTAAAAAAAAAAAAAAAACCAATTTTAACGATCGATGAAATTTGCAGACGCGGCAGAAGAATAAGGAACGCGGTGACAAACATTGGTCTCGGCACCGGTGGTGGAGTGGTCGAAACCGGCCAAGTGGTGGCGGATTCGCGTCCGTCGAGCAGCGACTCTTCCGGCAACGCGAACAATTCGGCAGATCCCAATCTGAGTTACAAGGACGTACTGGTGAAATTCGCCAAGCTCAGTCAGCAACAAGGTAACGATTCGGGCATCACCGAGTACAATTAAAAAGCGCCCGTCGATTTCTCTCAAATGTTATATATATGTATGTGTATGTGTGTAATAATGTATAATTTCCCGTATTGCAGGCGAGCCAATCAAGACGCCACAAAATTTCCCGGACGTGACGCTGCATCCCGTGACGCCGACGACGGTGCCCCAAAGCTCGTCGTCGTCGCCACAACAACAATCGAGCTCGCTGCTGCACGGCATTCTGACCAAGTCGCAGTCCCCGCGGCCGACGTCGTTGGCGCCCACCTTGGCGAGGCTCCTGACGGCACCGGAGCGCGAACGTCACGCCGCTGCCGCCTCGGGCTCCGCACAACATGCGCCCCTTGATCCTCAGCAGATACTCCAGTCCTTTCAGGAGACTACCGTCAACATACGCGATCTTCTGTCATCGTCCAAGGTACATTGAGATACTTTTTTTTGTAAAATAAATTTTAAAGTATAAAATGAAACGTAAGATAAGAAAAGAAATTTAACAAGAATATAATGAGATTTGTTTGTTCTCTTTTTTAAGGCGAGAACTGAAATCACAATAACACCCGTGATAAATAACGTCCAGCTGAATTTGGAATGCTCCGAGGACGAATCGCCGATTGCCGAAGAGCGAGACTTCAGAACGGACCGGGAGTACCGAGAGAGTCCGCCGCTTTGTCAGGGATGTCACAATTCTCCCGCGCAATTTGTGTGCGCCGGCTGCGGCAATCAGTGGTACTGCAGTCGCGAGTGTCAGGTACGATTTCCAACAGACTATTGCAAAGCACACATGGTGAATGCATATACATATGTAGCGTTCAACGAACGCTACTAACGAATCCTGCACTCCGAATACAGTTCAATGCATTTGCGTACAAGAAATAATATTCGCAAATTGAATCGAATGAAATTTGTATCTGATACGATCAGAAAAACATATGTAAAAATTACTGTACGCAAATATTATTTGTGTGTATTTAAATGCATTCGCTCTGTCATGGTGTGCCGGTGAAATAAAAAAATTGCGAGTATTACTCAAACTTGGTGGTTGGGAGATTAAAAAGTGATCAAGTAAAAACGATAAACGGTTTCCATTGCAACGAATGCTTCCGAATCATCGTCGATGCAACTCTATGTCTATTTATTTAATGACAAGTTAGAAAGTCGAAATTTCATTTCTCCTTTCGCTTGTGCAGGTTGGTGCCTGGGACGTGCATTCGGAAGTGTGTTCCGGATAGGAGGATGATAACGAATCGATCGCGCAATCAGGTATGAATCTAGTCAAAGAGTCGAATGCAACAGTGATGGCTGGAACGCGCACGAATGAGGATGGCAACTGAAGTGGAGTTGACAAAGCGCTCAAAGCATCAGGCAGCAGCAGCCGCATTGTTGACATTTCAAAAGAAGGATCCTGAACAAGTGGCGCGATTCGATTACGGAACGATCCGACGATCGGTTTTTACGCATAGTTTTTATTTTTTAACGGGAATTGCAAGACTCAATGTGACCATATTTTGTACATAATTTTCTACTTTCGAGAACGGGTGGTGTCATATTTAAGGTTTTATCGGTGTGATTCATCGAGGCCGAAACAGAAGAAGTGGAATATAAGAGAGCGAGTCTGAGTGAGAGAGTGATGGGCTTCGAATTGTAATTGGTAACGTGTGAGCGATACATTGTTGTTTTGGAAAAGAAAATGGGGGTTGACGTATGTATGCGCGAGAGTGAGAGCTAACTTAATAAGCAGCGAGTTTCGCATCTTTTACAAGAGGATTTCTGACGATATTTGGGTATCCGTTAATCGTACGCCGACGATTATCGAACGGAAGCGCGTGTCCGGTAAATGACGAAACTTGGAATCGCAAGTCAGTGGACGACGGCTGCATACGGGGAATTAAAAGTTAATGCGCGTGTGTCATCGCGCAACCTACCAAACATCTAAATATTTTATACCGTATTTGTTACCAACGTGTAAATCTTAGGATTAAATAGATTAACAACTAGCTTTAGTATACGCGGATACGTAAAGAATTTTTGTAACGGAGTTGGCGAGCAAAACACCTTTGGGATGCTTCGAATCAGCGACTATTTTGCCTCCTAAAGCATATTTTCCACATTACGTATATTTTTCCCGTTTGAAATACGAGCCAAAATAAAGTTTTTAAACATACCTTCGTCATCTTTTCATTTCCCCCCTGTCGCATTTCCTGCGCTCTTCACTTCATCGCTCTCCGCAGTCGTGATGTGTTACAGTTATCGATACTCTATGGATCGGAATGAATAAAAATGCATTATTCGTCTCGTTTGTGCTTTGTTCAAGCCGTAGTCTGTTCACATTTCGAATGCTTTCGAATCCAAAAATAATTTATCCAAAAAGAAGTTTTATACGTAAAAAGTATATTTTGGTGTGTCAGATACATGGAAATGCTATAAATGATGAAAATCTGATAATTCATAGAGCACACAGAGAGGAATAGTTGTCAATCATTTTGAAAACATTCGAATCGTATATAAATTCTTAAAATCTATACAGACGATAGATTCGAATGGATTTAAACGAAAGCAGTGCAAGTCCTTAAAACCGATGGACAAATATGGAATTCATTTATGCGTGTCTTTGCTTATCTGTCATCTTAAGAGACGAAATGAGAAAGTTAACAAAATACGTACAAGTATTTCGATAAGTAAGATCGGTATGATGGTCAGAAAAAAAAGATTTAAAAAAAGCCGATAATGTAGATACAATATATGCGAAATATAAAAAATAGAAAATTTTATTGAAAAATGAGATTGAACATTAAAAATGTAAAGAAATTGAGAATTTCTTCATTAGAAGATCTAAACGCATTGTCGATGATAGATTCGAATGGTCAAACCCACCAGCGGCATACGAAGACAGTATATAATGCAAATATTATTATTTAGACTTTTAAAGTAATAAATTCACTTTCGCAGGCAGTAGGACATAACCATGGTTGATATTATACATTGAATATGTGGTATAATAAATGTGACTATAATGTTTGCCATAATGCATATACCACTTTTTCGATAATCATAATACTAAAATAGCTACACGAAAATAAAATCGTCAAAACTGTTATAAAAGTGTCAAGTTTAGTCAAGTGCTAATTAAATTACTGACGGCGCATATATACGTATCGCTAACCTTGACTTAATTACACATTTTTAATTGTTATCCTCATTTTTCAATAATTTTTTAAAAATAGAATTCGTTCATTTCTTACTTCGACCCAAACCGCAGGTTTTTTCATCAAAGGTCCGCGTTTTACATCATAACGGATACTTAACGTTTTAACCAGATAATGTAATGCGTTTAATACACTTGTATGTTTGTCCCTCAATTTTAAGGATTTATTATATTTTTTGAATTCACAATAGAAAATAATAGGTAAAGGAGCGTACCACTAACAAATTACGTTGAACCGACGAAACTTCACATCATAGAGATATAGGTGGGAGCTGAAGTAAATTTATTGATAAGGTGTATCCAAAAATGCTTACGAACTGACGAACAGAGAAGAATCGTATGAATATCACAATTTATTGTAATCGCTGCTGTTTAATTGAAATAAATGCTTTGCCGCCTATTAAAACATTGCTTTATATAAAAGTTATCGTTAAATATTAGTCGAACGCCCCAGGTTTTTTTACACGATTACAATTCTTTGTTATCGCTTATTCAACATTCACCTATATTTAAAAATGTATCGATCGTTTATTAAAAGAGGAATAGCTGAATTTCACAAATTTATTTGTAATCCTGATGCAGCAAATATCATTAATGAAATTGTCACACAAATCACGCACACCTCGCAAAAATGTTACATAAAGTTTTTAGTTGATCGTCAAATGTGTTTCAAAACTGTTTGCAAAATTATGGGATGTTTAACCTTTCGTCTCTAAAATTGTGCCTTTGTGTATCCGACCGATCTCAAATGTCGACTCTTGTAATGTAAGCTCGATACCAAAACCACGAAATTTCCTCTATGGACCACGGTCGTGTAAAATATGCACAACAAGAAAAATAGTTTCTTTCATCAAGAAGTTTATTACAAGACACTGCGGATCCGCCACCTGAGCGACTGAACTTAATGACGAAAACAATCGATCTAGTGCACCGTTATACATTGTTACAGCTTATATTCTGCCAAAATTCGACCACATCTATATGTAGCGCGTACAAGTATATGTTATACAAGTAAATTCATTATGTAATAAATATCCGCATTATCTTAACCTAACGAAATATCATGTCGTATCGACCTAAAGTTCATCGCCTAAATCGCTTCGTTGCGTCGATTCTTGAAACTCGCTCGGTCGCTGGATATTGGATGTTAGAAATTCCGTCGTCTAGTTTCCGCACGGTCGAACGAAATCAACGAACGCAATGTCACGCGGACGTGAATCCTACAAACGATCGTGAGAAGAAATGCAAACAAGAAACTTATGCTTTGATTCTTTCTTTTAACTATTATTATTACTTTTTTTTTTTCTCTTTTTTGTTTTTTTTTCTCTCTTTGTTTTCAATTTTCCGATTAGCGCGACATTTATCTATGGTTTATTTTAGTACACTAATGAACTGTTTTGTTGTACTCCTAAGCATTTTTTTTTTCCGATATAAACTATTAATTTACACGTCACCTTTGACTTGGATCGGTCGAGTGATTCTTGAGTGTTCTTACCCGATGATGTCCTTCGAGGGAGCAGCATTGCCCTTTCGCGATTTCATTATTGCAACAATCGCTGATGGCTACACGGCGAAATATCAACCGTTCGTTTGCGCGGTCGACGGGTCGAATCGCGGGGGTAAGAAGTGCAGGGCGCAATCCTCGATGCGGGCGCGTGCTCGCGCGCGCATGCGATCGGAACGCCGATTAATATTTTTCCTGTATCGTTTTGTAAAATAGAAATTTGTAGAAATAGCTACGACTAACGAGTTAAGTAGATGTCTGTGTGTAGTCGTCATATTCGTCCGTCGAAACTCATGGCAGGGTGTAGCGTACGTAGGGCACCTCGACGTCGTTTCCATCGTTGTCGTTACAGCAGAGTTCGAACACGAGAGCGCGTACATGCGATTCAAGTTTCTTCTTGGAGACTTTTTTCACAACCTCAGACATCGGCAGACACATGCGTTCCTGGCACTTTTGTTTCGCCATGAAAAACGAGTAAAGCATACAGACTCCTTGCGAGAGCATCGTAACCTCCAAGCTGTGCTTGTCCTTGAAGTAATCCAAGAATTCCTTTAGTGTCATCTCACCGGGAACTTCGAACCGATCCCACAAAGTCCACTCAGTGTCGTAATATTTCATTTTTGGCGCGGATATCGGTTCGGAGAATCCGAAGAAAGGTAATGCAAGATTGACGAAACCGTTCTTGTAGATGCTCAAATCCGTTACCTTTCGCGCCACTTTTATCAGCTCCAAACAGATCAGTCCAGCCACTACGGAAGTAGTGGTGGCAATGGCAGGTATGATCTTTCCAGCTATCAATTTGCTCTTATGTCGGTCTGCAGCGGGAATCTTGTAATTGGCTGCGCGTAGATTCGATGCGGCTACGATGAAATCAATATGGAAATTGGAGTCGTCGTCTTTTTCAAATTCTTGGGGATAGATCTGCATATGGGCGAGATCGTCTGACTTTGGCAGTTCTTTTTGCAACTGTGTGAGTCTTTCGTGGTCTACGTTGCCGCTGCCATTTGCGACCTGCACTTGTGAGTCCGTTTCCGCTATCTTTACTCCGGATTTTGGTGTGAACTCTGGAACATGTACTTTCGACGCTAAATCTGCAATCTCTTCGCGGTTGCGATTCACAGGCAGTCCATAAACTGTGGCTTTGAGGTTAGCTGCTGCCATTACGTAATCCAAATGCAAGGGATCATCAGCGGAGAAAGACATAGGTACCGGGCAACGTTTTGGTCCTGACCAGAACGGTTGTCCACTCGACGTTACTTGATCGGGAGGGAAATTGTAGAGTAATTGCCTAATTTGGTTACTGTACTGTTCCTGGAAGTTGCATCTGGCCCAAACGACACAGTCGGCAAAAGATTTAGGCCTGTCGTCAACCAGTGCAGTTTTCACAGACTCCAATACTTCTAATGGTTGAACGCCTGGCAACTTCAGTGTCCTCTCCATGAACTGCGGATCCGAAATGTACTGGGCAGCATTTTCGGCGGACTGACGGAAAATACCTTCGAACATGTCTCGAGCCCACTGCAATGTATGTTCAATAGCATTCGGGAAATTTTTCAATGTACAAATAGGAATGCTCTTTTCCGGCGGATCCTGAGACGAACTGTAGGACTCGGTCAAGAACGGGACGACAACCTGCGTGTTACCCTTTGTTCCTAAAGTACCAGATTCGAGGAGAGGCTTACGATAGTACACACACCTACGATCCATGTAAATCCTCGCGTCCACGTTGTCTAAAGCATTTGCGACGCCATCCAAAGCTTCAAAGAATTCGTCATTGTAGAATCTTTCTGTCTCTGGACCGACGCGATTCTCATGAGCAACGATGTTGACATTTGGATTCATTCCTTTGATGACCCTAGCGGCGGTCGATGACTTTGCCTGCTGCACGTCAGTCGGTCTAAAGAGAAATTGTCGATTAAGGTTAGACTTCTCGATCAAGTCCATATCGGTGACAGTTATACAACCGCCATTCGTACCGATGCCCATCATGGCAAAGTTCTTGAGCAATTCACAACCAATTGCACCGGCACCAACGACAAAGTATTTTAAGTTTTCGAGATTCGCTTGAAACTTGCGACCGAAAATCGCCGTTTGCAAGTCGTAACGAGAACCAATTGGCTCCGTGTCCTCTTCGGTGATTTCACTGTGGTCTGCCGGTAGACACTCGATTGCATCAAAGTAAAGCCATTGGTAAATTGGATGAAATTTACCGGAGCATGCTTTCATAACTTCTTGCGCGACGACTCCACCAATCGTAGCATTCATGGGATTAAAGCTACCTGACGAAATTTTAGCAAATGTTTTAATCAAATTTTCATTGATCTCAACATCTGGCACCAAGGTTGATTTCAAATCGTTGGCTATTGAGACGAGTTCTTGAGCATCTTCGTCATTCCAAGGTTTTGGCAACCTACCTTTGTTCTCTTGGAAGCGGTGCAGAGCAAAGGAAGCTAAATGAATTTGTTGCGGATAATCGAACTTACCGAAATCGCTTATAACGAGCTCGGGGTTCTCCATGGCATCTTTTAGGGACTTGAAGTTCAATGTTTTGGGCATTTTCACTTGCGTAACAATGCCGCTACGAATGTACTCCGAGTACTTTGACGTATCACCGATGCTAAACGTGTACGGACCCAGCACTTTAATCTTTTTGGGTTCACAGCCGTTTAGTTCAGTCATACCCTGAACTTCGGAGAAAGTTACATAGTCCCCGTCTTCCATTCCATGTCGGGTATCGTCCAAACAAGTAACGACACCTTCGCTGTCGTGAGAGATACTCGCTACCATAGCGCTCACGGGCGTTTCCCCATTGACGTCGACAACGGTGAATGAATCTCCAAAATCGCAGAATACTTGCGAAAAGAGGCCGCGCGTGTCACCTATAATGACTGCAATGTTGTTTGCATGAGCAAATTCGGCGATGCGCAACTGCTCTGACAGTGCAGCTTCAGTTAGGACGATCACTTTGAATTTATGGAGCATTGCTTCCGTCAATGGTCCAGAACAATAACGAGTTGGCACATAGTGATTCAGATCCGACAAATGTTGGCAGCATGCTTCTGCGCGATTTTTACCTGAAAATAAACATGTCAATAAAGTTTCATTAATATTATTATTAAACGGGGAAATACAATAAAAAGAGAAAAGAAAGAGAAAAAAACTCGTTGCAATTCGAGGTAAGCAGCAAACAATAGGATAAAGAAATAAATAAATGAATGAAGATTACATATAATCCTTAATAAACTAATTTCCGCATTCAAATAACAGATAATTGTGCATTATAATACGAATCATTAAAAAAATATTACAACAATAAAGTTTCTAAACTGTCGTGGCATTTCGTGCCAGTTGAGGTGTTATTTCATATTGCACATTGCTTACGGTTTATATTTTACCATTAAATAATAATTGCATTTTTCTTTTTTTATATATTTGTCAATTACTAATTTTGCACTTTAGTATTCTTATGGAATATAAAATCAACGTCATTAACAGTCACATAAGTCACATAAGTGTGAAATATCGAAGTCCAACGAATACCACACAAATTTTTTTTATTTAATTCAATTTTACTTATTTTATGGGAGACAATAATATATATATTTTTTATTTCTGTGATTTTCATTGAAATCCAACGTTTTAAACTTCAATTTAGTAATGAACTATATTTGGAAAACTATATTTTGCTTGTTTGATTTCAATACACTGTGAAGGAATTTATTTTGATTCACTGAGAAACTTTTTATTTAAAAATCAAACGTTGTTAAATCAACACAAACACCAGCCAAAAATTTCAGTTAGAAATCAATGAATGTTTTAATGTTTAAAAAATCGTAATTGTGCCATTCTTTGTTTTTGCCATATAAAGGAATATAAGAATGTCCGTAATATAAATCAATCGAAGATTGAAAAACAATGTATTACCAGAATTTTATTTTCAGACACAAATGCAGAATGTATTTTTATACAAACTGAGTCATTAGCGAATCAAAGGAATGAATCATAACCTCTAAGATCAAGCTGTTTCTGTACTGTCAATTTACTAAATTATTTTGATAAGGCAGATAAGATATCTCACACGCCTTTGTAATTTGGGTCTTATTCCTTATTTCTTTTATAATAATCCTTTATTTAAAAATTGTTTTTATTTGTGTACAAGCATTCATTACTGGTGGCACTAGTGTGCACTTTTCGTATTATCTCGTAACATAATTTTAAATGTAATAGAAATCTAATCAGTAAAAGCTTGTGCTGTCAGTGAAAAATATTGTTATTTTCGTAATTTGAATATTTTTCATCATTTATGTAACCTGTTTTCTTTGTATTTTCTAACCTTTATTGATGTTGAGAATTTTTTTTTATAGCTCTACTTGTTCTGGTAGTTTTATACAAATGTACAAATGTTAAATGTACAAATATGAGACATTTAAGTTTAAAATTGTTAAACTTGGACATTGAAGAACAAAATTGTTAAAGGGGAGAATGTACTAAAATTGAGGGTAAATAGGAGATAGAGAGAAATAGCCAGGGTGATGGAGTCGAGTATTTTGTAAATGTGATGTAACAATTTTTACTAGGGAATCATAAAATTGCAATAAAATATTTGATTCCTTTATGTGAGATTTTTATTATGCATTTTATGTGAAATTTACCTGTAATAAAAATAACTGAAATAAGAAAATTGAGAAAAAGCTGGTTTTGACAAAGATAATCCCAGCAAAGTCTGAATAATGACTCGCAAATAGAAAGGGAGTGAAAAGGATATGTAATAAGGACAATACAAATGATAATGATAAAATACATGTATAATCTCCCGTATCACCGATAGAAACTGTAAAATATACATTGGTTTATTCGTTTCTTGCCTCGATATTTCATCATATAATGAAATAAAGAAACGTCAGGCATTCACTTGAAATTACGATTTTAACGCAATGTAAAGTAAATTGCAAGTGTAGAATAATAAAGAATATGCTTAAGCTCTGACGTAGGACACTTCGTACGATATGTATATAAGCGATGGTCTCACCTATATCAGCCTCGGTCAGGTAAAATTGGGATCCAAGATCGGAGATCTGGCATAATTTGTCATCGTGGAGAGTGACAGACTTGACACCACCAAGGATGACGTTTTTGGCGACTTCGACTCCTAGGCCACCGAGTCCGGAAATGAGCACGTCGGAGGTGGCCATGCGTCGCATGGCCTCGTGGCCGAGGACGTAAAGCTGTCGCGAGTAGAGTCCTTCATCGATATCGCCGTGAGCCCGGGACGAGGAGCCATTTTTCGCCATGTCTGCGATTGCCGCGAGGTTGTCGCCGCCTCCTGCCGTGCTGGCAACGCGTCGCTTCTTGGCTGGGGGATCAACGGAGCTATCCACCACCTCAGCACTAGACATCGGACACGAAGACCGTACCTGCGGGTGCGTGAGAGAGAGAGAGAGAGAGAGAGAGAGACAGAGAATAAACTGATTAGAATAAATGCCAAATCCGATAAAGGGAAGCAATAAAAAAAAAGAAAGCCCCGCACGGAAATAACGTCGTTTGGGAAAATTGTCCTACGGATAAAGTGTCTCACGCGGGAAAATGTGTCTTTTTGGAAGGAATTGTCCCACGGAAAGTCCCCTATAGTCTCAACTACCCCTACTGTATGTGGACTCACCAAACTTCAGCGTTCGAGGTTTGGTGAGAGTAGAAATTATATACGGGGCGATCCTTCAGCGAGTTTCCCCTACTGCGCGAGTTGCTTTTTCGGATCGGCCGTTTTCCGCAGACGCCGCCGCGAGACCCGCGAGAGACGCGAGAATGCGAGTGCGATAACAGTTGTTCGACTAATCGACTTGTCGGGATGAACCGGAACGAGACTTCGGGATTATCGAAACGAAACCGTTTGTATATGTATATGTAGTGCGCGTGCATATACAATTATGTAAATATGTAATTGAGGGAATTGAGGAGAGAAAAAAGGGTGTCAATGTCATTTTGTAAGCTATATAAATATAAATATATGTATTCCAGAAGAGGAAATCGCACTAAACGAGATTACATAAATCAATACATACATGGATTTATACGGTATATACATATACATACATAATTATAGCATTTTATTATCATAGAATAAGTATGTAGAGCCGGTACAATTGTCGGTAATGTAGCTGTTCAAATAAAAGGTATTACCGACTGTAAACTACGTGAGACTTTTCAGCCGGTAACGTTAATTTCAAACCTGTACATATACTATATATAAAGAATGATAAAATAATTTCGCTTCCGTGTATTATTTTTTTTATTAAGTATATACGGGGAAAAAAGGGAATGGACCAATCCCTGACGTTCCACACAGTTTTCGCTAAATATATGTATACGCGAAATCCGTTTTACATCCGTTCCGCGTTTGACTTCGGCCGCCATCAAATTTCACGTTCGAAATTTCGAAGCCTCGCAAAACCGCGGAATAATAAACAGTATATTGAGAGCTAAAGAAATTATAATTTAAAGGAAATTGATCGAAGGTTTCAGAATAAATTCATGAAACTATATGATGGATATATGCGTATGTAAATAATAATATAAAAGGTTATATAGAGGTTATACGTGATATAAACAGGGCGGGTGTTTACTCGCATTCAACAAATACAATAATATGGCATTTATTAATAATAAATTGAGATTCGTCTTTTTGGCCGTTTTGCTATATATACACTAATATAAATTATATACAGGTGTTACGTACCCGTAACCTACCTATATATCAGGGGCAAACTCAATTTGTAGAGTCGATAAACTTATCGACTCTACGAATTGAAAATCCCGCGATAAAACACCCAGCTCATATTAATAGAACCAATGATGACCCCACACCTTCTTAATCGCAAGGTAACATGATAACTGCGACACACGAAACCTGAAATACCGATCACTAATA
>JAPYZR010001992.1:0-26976 GCA_030522945.1 Trichopria nigra
TAGAAAAGAATTATGTTGATTATACACTGATGCATAAATAATTCCATCATATGCAGCAAAACTAATTTATTTCCGATATTATTTACGTTACGTAGAATTACCGTTTACCAAACCCCCCATTTAAACAAAAAATTTTCAATCGTTATTTTTTTGCAATTTTTCTTTTTTCCCAGATAGGTAGCTAAATTTTATGCTTTGCCCCCCCCCCCCCCCTCCGTCGCCTCGCCCCTCACAGTATATTTTTATATTTGTCTTTTTTAAACGTTATGAAATAAAAACGAATATAGACATAATGTCTATCTTATTGTTAAAATATTGTATCAAGATGATATATAGTTTAAGATTACAGAAAATATATACACACATCTTATAAAGAATACAATATATAAATTTCTGGGATAATATTAATGAATGAAAATTCTTTAAATGCATTGCATTAAAACCAATTCCTAACTTATCCATTATTGGTCTAGTGAATGAATCGCATATAAATATTATAAAAACGACATATTTTACACACATAATAATAGTGACATATTTTTTCTAATTTTTGTTCGATAAGTGGAGCATTCGTTATATTAATAAATATTGTGTAGTATATTTTTCATTTATTAAAAAACAAGTGAACAGTTTATTTTCTTAATTTGTTTAACGAATACAATATTTTTCATAATAATAATATGGAATCCAATGCAATAAAAGCTCATGAGTCATATCAAAAGGATTTGTTTGCATTTCGGGAGTAGTGGTTCCAGCTCATCGTAAAAGTTTGGTAGTAAATTCCACTATTTTCTATTTCAGTACTAAGGAAACACTCAGAAATGAATTAGTAGACTTCTCTTTCTTGTCTACGAAACACAACGAATAGTGGGCAACACTATGTTGACTTTACTAGAATCGCATTCACTTCAAGAGCCATTTACGTACCTTATACACTACATTTGTCATACTTTGATTCTCGCTTAAGTTAGAAAAGACTTATTTAAGAAAGACCACACACGCTTTCCACTTCTAGTTATTACAATATTTCAAAGAAACTGAGAATATTTGTTAGATTTGTATATTTATTTTTACGCGCAAATACAGTTTATTCCGTATAAACGTTTCAAGAGATTAATCCATCGTATTTCAATAATTCAGAAATTTGTATACGCATCATTGATTTCACCACTGAAGCGTTAATCCCCTATCTGTAAGTAACGCGTACGTGCCCAAAAAAGTTGAATAACTGTAACGTTGTAGAGAAATACTTTTCTGGGGAAAATAAGCAATTACTGATTAAAATCTCTTCTTTTTTTTGAAATGTCCCATTAACAAAATATAATAATATATATGAAAGAAATTTTAAGTAAAGTTGTTAAATGCATAATTCTCAAAAATTTTAATTTTTTACGTAATCTCAGCAACATTACCATCAATAACAATAAAATTAAAATTCTTAAAATTAATATTAAATATATATTCCGTAAGAACTGGTTGTAACCCTATATATGCTTAAAATTGACAATAGTCAATAAAAAAATAGGCAAATGTAAGTAAAGTGCAAAATCAATAAAAAATTTCACACTTATTAATGAATCAAAACATACAGTCGAATTGAGAACCTTCTCCTTTTGTTTGAAGTAGGTTAAAAAGACGATAAAACTCATCAAATATATAAATCAAAAACATAAAATTTACAACATGCGGATAAAATGACTAATGGAACGAAAAAAAAAAAAAAATTCATAAAAGAAAGAGTATTATAAAATTATATATAAAAGTCAGAGGTAATTAAACAGTAGATTGAACACTGATCACACATTTCCTAAAACTGCAGAGTTTACTTATCTCGATATTTTTTAAGGACCAATACTTATATGTAGGCCTATAGATGATGAGATTCAAAATTGTTGAAAACGCACATTATATAAAATTAAGCTTTAATACTTTGGAGTCAGACTTTAGATTACGAGTATGCATAAATATTATTTAATTTTGACGCAGCAACATCGTGTACTGTAATAATTATGAATATAAAATAATGATAGTTAATTCATTGAAGCGTAGTTATATTCGACTTGAAAATACTCGCGAATAACTTGGCCGAACATATTTCGAATAAACGTTTGTACTGTTAAATTGTACGTTAATGCATCAATGTGAATTACGTTATTACGATAAATATTTTACCCATCCTATCTTTGCCACCTGCATCGGATTCCCAGATAATTCGCTTCAATTATTGTTGGGCACGCTATTGCATAATGGGATACATAATAAATATCATGCGGGTATGCTCGGCCAGGCATTAACTGCGACTATTTTATTCGGCTGGTTTAATTGCGGAATACTCGACTGTGCACGTAGTATTATTATTTGTTTTTTAGCTTTGTACGCAGGCAACCAATGTTCGACCATATAGGTGATGATGTCACAGAAGAATAGGAACGTGTAAGCCTCGCCATTTCAACTAACGTCTTCGTTCAGGTATTATTACAGTTACTGCACATATACATGACCTTATTGCGAACAGGCGTCGTTAATAACAACGCGTCGGACGAGTTTTGATTAATCGTTTTTGCAATTCGGGCCACGATCGCTTTACGTTCGAAGCTCTCGAATACTGGTGAATACTTTTGACAGTTTTATAATATATGTATATCTAACCCTTCAGAAAATCTGAGATCCGAGAATTTCATTTTATCGATGAAAAACGATTTTTTGTCGAACAAAATGTCCGTCTATCTATTGCACCTTAGTGAAAAATGTGTCTCTAAAAACCTGTTTTCGATATTCATAAATTGAACGCATTGCTTAATAAGTGCCTTCGAATAATAACATAATCCTTTCTACGTAAGGCGAATATTGCATGCCTTAAGAGCCAAGATTCTTACCAAAATTCAAATTTTCTTGACAAATTATTTATGGGAAAAAGTGTCCTTCACGAAATACTGTGCTTATGTTTTTTTTTTTTTTTTATTGTTGGAATAACAGTTTTCAGAGAAAAATGGTATTTAATATATGCTTTTATTTACTAAGAAACGCCTACAAATAATTTATTCCTATTATTATTTTTCAGTTGATGTTTAATAATTTTCAGTAGAAGTAAATGATATAAAATTATGTACAGACCTAAACTTTTATCTATAATGCCAATTATTTTATAAATATAATGCATTGTAATAAATATATAATAATAAGATGAGCACTAAAAATGCACTGAAAATTTATTAACTTTTAGGATATATATTATTTGCCGCAAATAAAATTCATCAAAACAGTAAACTTATATATCAATTTTTAATTATTATTACTGACCAGTGGAGCTGGAACGTATAATAATTTCATGCTTTTGCTCAGTAAATTTATAATTATTTTTTCGTTCGCATGAGTATTGCTTTTGCACAATAAACCTCGTATTTATAAATATTTTTACCAATTAAAAATTTACAGCACTTTCAAAATAATGCTAAAAAAAAACGAATGATTTTAATAAGATCGATTATATATATCAAATAATCAATGTAAACATTCCTCTATTTTGCTATTTTGAAAGTTCTAAATCCATCACGGTAAATGTTCGTGATATTGAATATATATATAAAATTCCGAGTTATAATTCAATAACTTCCGGTAAATTTTAATTGAATTCCGCTATTTCTGTTTATCAAGTTTAAAATTATCCCAAATTATAGGATTCAAATACTTTAAAACAGCGTGAGATATTAATTAAAAGAATGTGTTCGAGCCTTTTGTCCGACGATCAACTATACGCGCGTCACAATTACACCTTCCGCGTCACTTGGGTGGTCCGCAATTAAGTGGACAGTAACATGGCAGCTTTGTGTTAATTTGAGTCTGGAGTTAATTTTATCGATTTGAGGTGCACGCGAATATCCTACTTTACAAGAAAGGATATTTCTATATATATATAAATCTAATTTGGATCTTATTTTAAAAACTTTGATTCTATAAAGGCGCTCAAAAAGGAAATCATATTTGATCTTTCATTATTTACAGATATTTCAAAATCAAATGCAATTTTCTCTATGCCTACAATTCTGTTAAATGGTTTCTTATATTTTCCTGTAAATAATAATTAGATATTGAACTATTGGCAAGTATATGTGAATATAAGAAATAGATTATTGAAAAATATTACATAATAAACTGTATAAAGCTGTGTTTCGTCTCAAATTTCATAAATTAAATTAAATTATAGGGATTATATACAACGAATAAGCGTATATAATACGCCTAAGAATGTGCAACCTTTCTATTACCTGAAATTCGAAACATGTCAGTTTTCACCAAAATAAGATCCAACACATGTTGGTTCGAGTATATTATATTGGCCTTTTAGAACCTTGGCTATTTGCCGTGGTGCGCAGGTGTTGGCGCCTCACTGCTTTCCTGTATGAGTACAGTATAACTTTCGATATGAAGTAGTCCAACTTTCGAAGGTTTCAATTGGCATAACTTTACGTAACATAAATTGTTTATATTTAAAATTAAAATCGCTTTAAATTTTGAGGAAATCCAGTGTGGTGGGAATTTTAACTATAGAGACTATTTCAATTAAAATTTTCATTCTTTCAGATATCAAATAAATCATTCATTCATAGGTGCTAAACAGACGACTCAAATAATTATTTATATGAACAATACATATCTTTAATAACTTTCTTGACATAAAAGTAGTGCATGGTTCTTATCAAGTATATATATAATCACTCTCATTGAAAAAATTAAGGGATAATGCGGTTACAATGTTGTATGTATACAATGATTTTATTATGAATGAAAATATTATCTCTAAAATCTTGGAAGGTCTAAGTAAATTCAAAAAGTATTAGGGAGAAGAAATGTTTTTCAAAATTGTAGAAGAATCAATAATATAGGCTGGCGTCCATGCATTGACTACTATTTTACAAAAATTGAATCAAAATAACGACTCCATCAAGTACCAATTGAAAAAGTCAATAAAACTGCAATAAATCTAATAGTGTACTTTGATAAATTGCAATAATTTCTGATAAAATTCAATAATTTTTGTAATAATCCAATAATCTACAATACATTTAAAGTTAGGAACATATGTGTGCGTCGAAAAGTGAACATCTCATACCCATCATTATTACATCTATACGCATCTATTATACGAATCAGGCATGATTCGCCTCTCGCTGATATTATTATCAAAGAATGCATGTAATTTTGAGGAAGAGAAGGTTCCATATCATTATCATTACGCTCCCGCGCAATTTCATCCAATTTCTTTCAATTAAGGGCAATTCGACAGAACAATATTATACTGATTTGCCGAAATTGCGTAATACGCACATATACTGAAGGCAGTGTTTTTTCTGCTTTGCATGGTATGTCACGTGCCAGATCACGGTGAGGCCTGACTCACCAGTGCGGTAGTCATGTAGTATAGGTAACGCCGAAAGGGGAGTAATCCGCACCTATCGGGGAGTCCTCCACCTTATGTCACAGGTCTCATGTTAATCATGTACACAACATGACTCACGCTGTGGGCACTGGATTTGTCTACAATTCTGTTATCCGTGGTCACGCATGTTTTTTATTCGTCACTTTAATATTGCGAATGCACGCAAATGATGACTCAATCGGTATTAGAGATATTTGATATGAAAATTGTAGAGCGAGTGGTTGTATTTCATTATGTGTGAGGTCTTTAACCCCTAATTTACCAGTTTAATTAATTGCGTAGTTGAATATTTGCAGTACACATATATAGGGGCCTGCATGTAACGGACAGGTTGATATTTTAGAATTGTAAACTCATATATAGCCTCTTGTACTTACTTCATTGCGTATTTGAACAAAATTGTGCTCTTCAACAAACCGTCAACTTGGAATATTAGAAAAGTCCTCCTAACGCAGATCACGTTTCCGACCATTATTCAGAATAGGCCGCATGGAGGAACGCATTTCGCGACTGCGGCCCTCGGCCGCAGCAATTTCCCTTTTATTTGTTTTGAGTGCTTAATCAGTATTACTAAAACGCGTGTTATAAATACAACGGTTGTAGAATTCGTGTTAAATATGTTAAATTTCAAAAACATGTATCTTGCTTAATATATTGAGGAAAATAATAACAAGAAACTTTCTACTTGCATTTTAAACTCAAAAAATGAAAGGTGGTCTCACCTATTCATTTAAAGTTGCAATTCGTTTCGTAGCAAAATGATATGATGCTATTTTCAGGTTAGATTCGGAAGTACATTTCCAGCTACCAGTTCCACAAATGATCTATGCCGACGTTGCTAAATGAACCTATAGTTAGTCGCTAATTCGCTAAATAAACTTCCACTTCAAGCTATAAGTCACCGATGCTTTTCGCGACGCAAGAATGTAATATTCCCTTTGCCATGAATCGTACGCAAACTCACTAAACTGGATCGATTCATTTTTCAAAACCTCCATAAACAACGTGCGTTCTATGCATATATGTATATGTATATGTATTTTATATATATTTATTCCATGGCGCATAAACAAACTCGTTATTTTATTTTTGTTATTCCAAACAAAAAGCGAGGACTTTGCAATAGACGCGAACCCGTTCCGTTCGTCCTTGCCAGTAGAACGAGGAACCATTCGAGTAACGTAAATTAATATACTTAATGTGTACCAACGAAATAAATCCACCGTTAAATGGAACTTGACTTCCACGGCTAATATAAATTAATTGCATCACAGCGTAATTGCGCGGTTTTTAATAGTACATTGCCGTGTTGCAATTATCGGAGCGACTATTACGTACCGCCGGCGGATGCACTCCTTTACCAATACTATAGCTGGCGTCTTGACAGGCTTTACGGATAACTGGGCCCCCCCCCCCCCCCCTCGCGCCTTATATTCAGCCCGGGAAGACGTATACAAACGTGCGAAAGCCCCGCTCGACGGACATTAGCTTCGGCACAAAGTACCACGAGAGCACATTACGATCGTATTCCTAATGAAACTGTAGCGAAAAGAACTTGCAGGAAATATTACCATTATTTTATCTGAGTGCGAGCGAGAGCCTGCGTGCTAAAGTTACTTTGCCGACCGTGACAACAGCCGCACCTCCCTTCTGTATACTATTGTGCAGATTCGATCTAATGAGCTGGGTGAGAAACTAACAAAAATCGCGTGCGGATGATTGAAGAAGAACCCACTCGCGCATATATAAACGCCCAAACGTACATCAGGTTCACGAGCGGCTACGAGGCGCCTTTAAAATCTTTACAAGCAATAAAAAGAATTCGAATTCTAAAACGCGTTCCGACAGTGAAGGCAAATAAATAATAAGGGACCGCCTACAATGCTGGCATAACCCAGTCAACGACTGAGATCTTTTAAAACTTTCGGTGTATGCCGCTGCGGAATTATCCATAATTGCGTACGCAAAATTGCACGGGAAAGTACGCGGAACAACCATCCGCTAGTGGTTGACGGTTCACGAAAAAAAATACATTAATACGAAATCTTAGAATGTATAATATTCAAGTTATGCAAAGAAGACGTAGTTCTGTTTCATAGTTCAAAGTAGGCGTATTTACAATCAAGGAACATAACGCATGTATATATATATATTAACATCACTTCACGTGTAAAATGAAATGTTACCTTACCGTAAATTATCATCATATTATTTGCAATCTCGAAGAAGTTGCATGGAATGTAATGAATAGTAAATTAAGAAATTTAACATTAATCTGGTGAGTAAAATGATAATTTTTAATATAAGAAGTGTTTACTTATTTGTTCCTAATTGTCATGTGGAAGAAACAGTACCTTATTCTTTTTGCCTGATATGGACGAAAATTTTTGTTGACAACGAATTTTCTGGACATTATTGTTGCTGGAATTGATTCGTTGCTTGAATTAATTGGCGTTATATGTACTTTTCCGTAATGCTGTGATAGAAGTTTGATTTGAACGATGCTTTCGAAAATGTGTTTCTATCATATAAGTGACATATAGTATACATTCTAACAGCCATGAAGTATCACTTTGTTCGTATACCTAGCACGGTATGTAGACCTCGCTCAAGACCTCAGTGTATATTAATTGTGACACGTACAAATCGTGCTGCCGTTTAAGTTCATTCGCAAATGCAATTATTAAACCAGCCACATCGATTAGCTGAATGTACCTAGAGCTTGCGAAGGGAGTCCAACAAAAAACAAGCCACGCGACGACGCTTATTTTCAACTTCGGTCAAACGATCGAAGTGTGTTTGGAGATCAACGAACGTACACGTAACCATCTAATTAACTATATATTTACCCGTGGAATTTCCACGACGATTACAGATTAAGTGTAAATATATTTAGTATTTACAATGTCGTTAATTATAAGCGAGAATAATTCCAATAAATAAAATAAATATCGTTAATACATAATGCCGTTGACTCCATCTCGCTCTCCATCCTCGTTATTGGACAGAAAAAGGTATTTTTCGTTAAAATGTGACAAAAAAGTATTTATGAAACTCTTCGTATTAAAATGTTTCAGAAATCTCCCCTTTCGTGCATAATGCGCTATTGAATCTTTGGTGATGCAGTTCTCGATTTCTGGAAGCTCCGACTGGACTCGTAGATTTTTAGTACTGCTTGTTGCATGCGCATCTTAAGCACCTTTGTCTTTATCCTTGATGCAAGACCTACCATTATTTGTATCCTTTTCATGCCTGGGTCATACAAAGCAGGTGTTAAACCAGTCTGAACGCCCTCACAACTCTTTTCTCGCTTTAAAGGGTATCTAATGTGCATCGCAATTTAAGAATTCAAACGTCTTGTGCTGTACCTGCGTATGACTATTCTTATTAATTCTTTTTGAGAATATACTTATTAGACAGCACTTGGGACACATAATATAGTATATTAAATCGAAATAATATTACTTCTCCGTACTTGTCCATTGTATTTGTCAAGTTTACTGGTTTAAAAAGGAAATACTTATGACAGTAGTTATAGGAAAAAATGATACAAATTTAGGACATTCGAGGAATTAAAAAAAAAAAACATCATTCAAATCAGCAACGACATCATTGCATTATTCTTAAAATTAATTGCGTATATATTTGTGTTTCGAGGAATTGATGTCATCAACTAAACTACAGTCACTTTTTCGTATCTAACCGAGCGGAAAATCGCAACACCGCACGGAATTATTTTTATGGAGTGAACTGTACCGTTACCTAAAAGAGGAAAGAGACGTTGTGAAATATAACTGTTTAATTATAAGTGTAAAACTCGATTTTCTGCGAAATTGGTCAAAAATATTTATGCTATTTCAAACGATCATTGTTTACCACAAATTTGTGCTGAAAGCGCACTTAAGATGAATTATTTTTTAAATTAAATGACAGTAAACGTATATTTATTGTTTCAGAATAAGAACTTTTCATGATTTGAAAACTCCACAATTTTTAATATCTAAATCCTCTAAACTCATGTACTGTATATAGTGCGTGTGTAAAGTATATAATTATTTCATTTTTATGAAAAGAAGTTTTTCAATAATTTTTCGAACATAGTTGATTAAAACATTTCCATCTACGATAAATTCATTTTCCAAGTATTAATTCTTAAAGTACTAACATTTACAACGGACATTATTATAATTTATATCAAAATGATATAAATTACATGGATATTCGGCAATTATTCGCACCGTAAAAAACAAGGCTTAAAATGCTCACGTCTTAGAATCGCCAATGTATATAGTGCATAAGTCTTTCTCCTTGTTTAAGAGGGCCTGTTTACATTACACTTTACCTTCAGTAAATTCAAATCAATTCAACAGTCGCATTTCTTGACAGAATTTAATTATTTCTTTTTAGAGTGTATGATAACATTTTTGAACCTCCAACAATAATGCTATAATAAAAACCATGTTTATTCCATATATATAAATATATATATTCAAGCAACTCGAAAGGCTTAAATCAAACGACCATCATTACCAGTATCATCCCAGATGAAATATCTGCTTCGAAAGTATAACACGCATTGCTTGGGGATGAAATTTTGTACACAAAATCGCCATACGCCAAAACGGACAGATATAAAATTTATTACAAACAAAACTACCGTAGGCGAAAATAAGCGGAACAGATACTGTAGGCAATCGAGCCGTGGCTAATCGAGTCTTCCCCATTAAATTAATTAGCAGGCTTTATCCTCTTTTCCTACCCAAGGGCGCTGTGCGCTAGAGAATGAGGGAGACTGGAGGCAGGCACGCTACTTGTACCTTTCCCCGTGAATGCACGGTTGCTGTGCACCGAGCAAAACTCATTCTCCCGGCGTGCGTTATCTTCTTACGCTCTCTCTCTCTCTCTCTCTCTCTCTCTCCCTCCCTCTCGCTCTCTCTCTTTCATTCTCTTTCATTCTCTATCTCGTTACCTCTCGTTACCTCTCATTCTACCGCCCTTTCTCCCTTTGCCATTTATTATCGGCGTCTCGGGAACCGCCGCCGTGCCAAGTCACTCTGCTGCGTTATTTGAAACCTCATTACATACGATCCCTCATTCCTGATCCGTCTTATTTAACTATACCTTATCCTATATACTTTGAAAGAAGGGTCAGAAATGCTATCAGTTATCTGTTCGGCATGTAGTCTACGGGCAAAACATCTTAAGTAATTTCGATGCTTAAATCTGATCCTTGCTATATACATCAGTTTTTTTTTATCTTTCGGCTTATCTATACCGTGTTCCCTAAAGCAATTCTACATTGGAAGAACTTAAGTGATTTTTCACTGTCTGGAAACAAAAATGAGATAGTTCTTAATTTGAACGAACTTACGTGATTGCTTGTATTTATAGTTTTTGTATTTATTGTCAGACCTGATCATTTCTCGAAGATATCGATTATTTTCCATGTAAGTGTTGTGAAGAAAAATATGTTAAAATAACAAATTAGTAGAATGCAGGGACGGTTGATTAATCCATTAAATATTTTATTAAGATAAAATAATTATTATAAATCTTTTTAAATGTATAATTGAACGACTAAATGCGGTAATGGTAATTGTAATTTTTTTAAACTTGAACCACTTAATCATTACTTCACCTTACGCAAGACGGGCGAAGTATTGAATTTGTGGGAGCAAGATTTATTGATTCTTTGATGTTGTGAATTTTTTGGTGGAAAACTATCGACCGATTTTAAAAATTGAACACTCATTCTCTTCGTCTATATTTGTAGACAACATAAATATATTTTTTTTTTATTACCGGTACGAAGGCAGGGGTTGAAGACATGAAAGTTGAAATGTTCGACATGCTGTACGTTCGTATGAACGTACGAATCGAACAAAAAGTCCGATCAACCTGATTTTTTTTAAACATGCATCAGCTTCATGCGCCCGAAGCAATAATTGATGACAGAATTGTTTCAGAAACAAAATGAAAAAAAGGAATGAAAAATACTGATATTTTTATCTTTAACATGAATTTTATTAGCATGAATTTTATTTTCAGTAGTCAAGTATTATGCGCCCGAAGGAATGTTCGTCATAACAGTGGTATCGCAAACGAATAAATGGCGGCATACGTAACCAAAACCCAAATCATATTAGGGGTTAGCGGCCGAAGACCGCATGGGCGAAGCACCTAGTTTCCTTATATTTACAATGGTCTAGTATATAAATATTTAAATCGTAGAAATTACAGAAATAATCGACTGCTGTATTCAGATCATGAAGACAATATGTTCGAATAAATGAATATTCTCGCATGTAGGAGATTAGAATCGAAACAACGTAGTGTTCCTGAGTGGAATTAATTTGGCATTGGTATACAGAACGCGCGGCAGGGAAACAGGCAAAAACTAATTATTAATTTTGACACAACCAATCTTGTGTTTGTCGCAATAATTTTTATGGTAGATGCAGCCGTAGTTTGGGTGATCCAACAATTTTCTTTTCCCGTGTGCAATTATAGTATTTGGTTCTCAGATGAATGAATTCGTAAATATATATATGTATATATATATACATATCGACATTATGATTCTTGTGAAAATTCATTTTTTCAATCAACATACTTGAAAAACAAATGAAAATTAAGTAATTATGCATTACTCCCAAGTGCATATGGTATAGCGAAAGTAAACTGTATTTAGGTGGTTCAAACAGGTGTTCATTAAACACGACGTCAACATTACAGTTTAAATTTTATTTTCCTCGTATCTTCATATACGATTCATCGTTTATTATGATCGTTTACATTTTTTATGTCAATTTCAAAACATTATATCATCCAAACAGGTTTTTCAGAAAGGATATCGTGCCTCAAGTGGCGAAAAAAATCATTCGATGGAAAAGTTTTCGCGGGAATTCACATTTCCTCAAAAAAAGAGTAATAAAGTAAAAAAGTGCGATGCAACTGCTCTTTCAAGAAATGCTTTGAAGATTTATCTTTCGCAGTTTTCAATACGTACTCAGGGCATTTAAATGTTAAAGGCGATAGTAAATAAATGACACTACTTGAATACGGAATCTTTTCTTAGAAAGAACATTTTTTATGATATTGTACAGCTGACTTTTTTTGTTTTTTTTTTCAATTTATTTATAAAAATTTTAAATATAATGACTGCCAAAAGGATTTATTTAATATTTTACTGTTACTTATTTTGTCATTAATTAAATATCATGAATATATATTAAGTACATGTACATACGTATACATCATACTATGAAAATCATTTTCAATTGTATATGAATAATATTGCCAATATAAATAACAGTGTCTTAATAAGAAGCTTCTTTTAAATTATACAATGCCGCGTATATATTTGAATTTATGTTATTTACTTATTGTTATACATTGCTCTTTGCCAAGGATTATGTAATTTCTCCCCTGAATTTGATACGTATAATGAAAAGTCACAACTTATGTCAGTGCAAATGAATAAAATATTTTCATATATAATTATAATAATAAACCAGAAAACTTGCTTATTGATCAGATCTTACGCCCTTAAGTTATATTTCCTGCAGGTGAGTCATCGGGGATTATATTACAGTTATAAAAGAAATATCGAATTCAAGCAAAAATTCTGCTGTTTTATCCGGTATTGGCTTCAAGTAGGCTGGTATCTAAATTAATAACACGTAGCTTAACTTTAGAAAACTAGTTTTACAAATGAAATACCGTCCAGCAATCGAAATACGTGCCGAGAAATATCGTGCTTAATTTTTGCAATTGACATTTTCTTATTGACGATAAATTACGTCAAAATGATTAATCGGATTTATCATCTTACAAAATTCCAATGTAGCATCATTCATTTCTGACATATCGACTGTGAGATATTTAATTGGAAAGTAAAAAGAGTATGTATGCATGTGTTTGCGCACGCATGTGCGTTCAATTTTATAGATTTGTTTAATGAAGTTTAAATTGAACCTGGGATTTCATGCGTGAAGTTAAGAGAAGTATAACTACAAGTATAATATAACTATAACTATACTCTGTATTATATTAGTCGTTCTATTTATATTGATTTGACTCGCATATTATCGAGAAAGAACACGAAATAGCCGGAATCGTAAAAAATAATTAAAATATTAGCATATTAAGTAATATGTAGATATTCAAATAAGAACTTTTGTACAGTACTTATTAAGTGCAAGGATAAATTAAACCGAGTAGATAAGGTATTAGAATAATTCATTAGTCAAGGCGCTTCTAGCGAAATGTAAAAAGTTCTTAAATGTTAATATAATCATGCTACAAATAAAGGCCTGTAAGCCTTAACTAAACATCACATAATTATAACATTTCCAGAAAACATAAAAAGTATATTCGCAGCAATTTCAGGTATAATAATATTACCTCTAACGCAAAATAAGTAAATTATAAATTGTTTACAATTACAACGTACCAACATGATATACATATTAAAATTATTCCGCCAAATTAATTAAAGATAAGGCAAATATTATAAATGAGCTGACACTCAACTGTAAAATAACGCAATTCAGTAGCAAAAAATGAAATAAATTATATTTCTGTGATTTGGAATTTGTTTTTTCTTCTGTTAAACAATGAAAAATTATGCTTTTGGACATGGTTAATAGGTACAATAGAATATACGGTTATTTGTTTTCTTTTGTTTAATACGCTCCGCGTTTATCCTTTAAATAGAAACCTCGACCGCATAAAAATCGTCTTTAAATCCGAGTTCTTGCCACTGCATTTCTTGATTCCTGAGTAAGCTCCAGGGGGATTCTTTCGTTTAATGATTATTTTTCAGTGAATGTTTTTCTTGCCAACTTAAAATATAATATCGCTTAATTTAATTAATCCGTAGATTAATAAAACCATGACGTCGGCGTAACGCCTCTACCGGAAATAGAACATACAAGTCGGAGTTTCATCAATAAACAAGATTCCTTCCATCGCTCTTTCCTTGCACCTTCATATCTTTAGTATATATATATATATATACATTGAAAGAACCTATATTAATATATCAAGTGGTCGTCTAATGATAGTGTATAACACATAGGGTAATCTATGATGAAATAACGGTGTCTGCAATTGAATGCAATATTTTTTGATTGAACCTGTTAAAATCCTATGGGCAAAATATTATCATTCATTATTTTTTTTCCTGTGGTATATTTTGTTAGGTTATTATTTCTAAAAAGTATTTGTACCTTGCGAATATCTAGATCTATTCTATATTTTCAAAATATTGATTTATATTAAATCACCTATCATTTTATAAGATCTGCGTTAAAAAGAAGAAAACATATATTATTTAAGAATTCGTATTCGATTTTTATAAATAATCTATTTATTTAGTTTTAATTTGTCACGGTTGATAATCTCAAATTTAGTTTGAACTCTTGTGAACCACTTTCAGTGCTAATCCTTCAGAACATAGGATTATTAAGATTGCAAAGGCTCGCTTGACCAAAAACTTCTTTATTTTATAGATACTTTAATGTACTAATAAAGTATCTATAAAATAAATGTTATAAGTGTTCACTTTATTGGATCTTAAAAAACGAATTCCATGTTTGTCGAATTGTATTATTTTGTGAAATATTTTAATATTAGGGCTGTGCAAAGGTTAAAGCGTCGAAGCCAATAGTAAAGCAATTTTTTATTTAAAAAATTTGCGTTAAAAATTATTTCGTCGATTTATTCAAATTAGGCGACTTTGTAATTATAAACATGTAATCAAGATACTGGCGAGAACATATAAGTAATAAAAAAAATTCATTTATTTATATTGCAATTGATGAAACCATATTTTAAAAGTATTTTTAAGAATCTTTATTACTATAAAGAATTATGAATTACACTATTCGTCAAAAGTTAAAGGAATCGCATGCTCGTTACAACATACTGATACACTACCCTTTTATAAGTATCTATATACAAACCACTCTTCTACTTGATACAGTGCGGAAATGGATGAAACCAAGCATACTCTTCTCACTGCCACCCACGAACGCCATTGAACCTAAACAATTCCTAATGTTTATTTGGTTTTGAGTGGTATTCGGCCTTTTTTAACAGAGCTTATCGACCGTAAGACTTGGCGCCATATAAGACTTCTTATGGCTCTTTTATAAAGCGTCTTACAATACACTTAAATGCCCGTAATCTTGTTTTCTCGCTTATAAAGCTACAACTTTGCACGTACACTTCGCACAAGAATAAACCGATTTGAAGAAACAGTGAACACACTCGTGTATGTTAAGATGCTACAATTATAGAAAATAAAAATAAAAAAAAAAAAAATTAATTTTTTACATTTTTGTTAATTAACTCAAGTATAGATTTCTCAACAAATTATGTAAAGTATAACTTTTAACATTTCGTTTACGAATATTATAGGGACGCTTCTCCGTTACCAAGTCATAGATTAAAGAAAAGTTTGAACTGTTAAAAATAACTGACAACTAATATTAAGGGTCACTTAGTTGAAAAAAAATGTACTATGAAAAATAGCCGAATAAAATTTGTTTGCATTAAAAAAAGTCTTCATTATTTTTTTTCTTTAAGTGTTGAACCACTAGATTTAAATAAAAAATCGAGATAATACTTCGGGTATTTGCAATAGGCTCGAGACATAGTGTAAATGGAAAGGAATTTTAACGCTATTCGAATGCTTTTATCATTTGAACAATCCAAAATAAATTTTAATTTAAGTGAAAAAAACACTTTATAAATCATTAAATCCCTTACATGGTTTATCATTTTAATCGTTAAAAAAAATACATTTTAATTCATAATTCACGGATAATGTTTTTATTTGATGTTTTTCTTTGATGTTCATTTCACCACCAAAACAATTATATGTTCAGAAATTAGATGTTTCAACTGATACACTAGACATGAACACGTCATTATCATCCATGCCTGCGAACGCATCACGAACCCACAATCAGTAATCACTGCTTTGAATTCAACCTACACCTCGTCTGGGAAAAATGGATCACGTATAATTATGCATGAAACTACGTGGAAATTATATGTCGCCTTTCGCCCGAACAATATGAATTTTTGCAAGCGTTGTTAACGAGCGCTAAGTATTTGGCGTCAAGTGAATATCGTCCTAGTTAAATTGCTACACCTTTAATAATTGCTATATAGCACGTCTCTCATTGTACATGATCCACTCATTGTACATTATCCACTCATTGAAATGGATAATGTATATATGTTCGATTGTTATCTACTGTTATTTAAGTCAACGGTCCCAGATTGATGACAAAAGTGAACCATATCAAGTGAACACCTCGACGATCGCAATGACACCTGCGAAGTGCCGAGGAGCACATGAGAACGTACGTCCGTATTCGTCGTTCGCCACCCTGTCGTTTCTCCCCGGTGGAATAAATTACCTTGAGACCATCCAACGTTTACCGTACTAAATCATTCCGTAATCGCGACAAGTCGAAAGCTCTCTCTTTTATAATGCCTCGGCTGGTAATTTATAGCGGCGCGATATGCTTGTCCTGCCTGACAAGTACATTCGAATGTACTTTCTCTGTTCCACGAGCTTTGATCGCCTGAACCAAGTTAAGACATTTTTCTCCATGTCTCGGATAACCTTTAGATTTTTCACCAATCTGACCAGTGTGTTAAAGGACAATCAGATCTGACTTGGGGGTACTCAATTAAATATACGATGAACTCTTCAATTCGCCTGATGGCTATATGTATATATTATGCGCACTGTGTCTAACGAACGAAATTTATTCGGGACGAAGGCTCAAGAAGATAATAATTCCCTTTTCAATGACAATTATTTATTTATTTATTTATTTTATTTATAAACGATGCCCTTTACTTTACTTTTTATTATCATTTATTTATTTTTTAATTTAGAGATATAACCAAGACTAGTTTTTATTTTTCTTGAAACATTACGTTGCTCCGGTACCAGATTCATAAACATTTTTTATCAAGTTCAAAATAAATGAGAAAGCTGCAGTCTCGAAAGCACCAAATACGAGCATTACGAGTAATCATGATATAATGCTGATGAAACGGAACTTGTTACGGCCTAAGTGTATTTACACATTAAGAGGAGAATTGCGTGATGCTTATATAACTTTGCTTCTGTGCATTATTTTGCTGCATGACAAGAAGAAATGATACTATATTACCTAATTATTTTACGCCCCGTTTTTTTTTTTTATTTCATTCATGTTCTGTGCGAAGTAATGCAGAAATTGAAATTTCATGTTCTCTTAAAAATATATCAATATTTTTAATATGATGGGACCTCAACTGTACAATAATAATTTATTACGTCTACGACATTTTTCTCAAAATATAATCAATACAAAATGCTTATTTTTTATTTTTTAAATTAAAAAATCATAACAGTAATGTAAAGTAAAGTGAGAAGCGAATAATTGCAAATATTATATAAATATAGGTCCATTCCCACGCACGATTACACCAAAAAATGTAAATGACGACTTGCAAACAACAGTCATCTGCAAACGTAGTCTTTGCGTCCAAAAGTCTCATTGCGATTAATGGAAGGTCGCTCGTTTGGTGAAACAGTAAAAATTAATCGGACGGGGCATAATTGTGAAATCGCCTTTAACAAAATCGCGAAAAAGTGAGAAAAGTAAATTGCCGAGCTCGGCTTGCTTTTACCCTCGCTTCTCCGTCTCCCTTTCGCCGACGACTTTCTTTTTCCCTATTCTCCGGCAGCTGCAGAAATTTTGTGCGACGACGTAATGTGCACGAATGTAAAAATAATAAAAAGACGCCTGCATTGAAAGCTTTGTGATAAAGTAGGATGCGGCAACACCGGCCGTAAAAGGGCGGAAAAGCGCGAGTGCGCTCACACTACTCAAACGACGTCGACGTTAGCGGAACGCTAGAAATGCTTGGTTTCCTGGACGACCATTACCTCCGTTTTCTTTTATTAGTTCCTTTTTTCTCGCGACAAACAAAAGACGTACTTCCGTTCGCCAACTTGACCCTGGTATGAAAACTTGACCGACCGTATTAATACATTGGCGAGTAACTTTATTTGCATCTTTGCAAATATTTCCAGTACAGAACGATGTTTTTGTCTTGTCGTACATAAACCCTAGTAGAAATGAAAACATTTCTTAGCCAATTCTTAGACAATTTAGATATTTACCATGTTAAAGGTATAGGCGAAATGGATAGTGTAAGAAAAAACTCGTTATCACGTATTTTCGTGTTAAATTAGTTTTTTATTTGGAATCTTGACTTAACACAACTTTTGGTTGGAATAATAGGTTATGCATTGAGCATTAACTGTTTTTTATTGTCATAATATACAGGTTGTTTACCTAGTATTTACTTTTCCTCCATGACAACATTCTAAATATAAATGCAAAGAATTAATTAATGATAATCATTTATTAAAATTTCGTTTAAAAATAACTACTGCAATAAAAAAGAATTAAACGAATTTATTTTAGATAGAGCGATAATAAATTCAAAATTAAAAGCGTAGCGGTCACTATACTCTATTGAGAAATAAGTCAACAATAAACAATATATAAAATTTTGGGCCTAGGTCAAATACATACGGTCAAGAATTATTTATCAATAATAGAGAGATAATTCTGTTGGGTTTTTAAGGAGATTTAGATTGGTGCTTATTGCAGTTTTATATTTGTCCCAACCTGTCTTTTTATATCTCCGTCGCGTCGTTCAAAATTTGAGGTATTTAGGAATCACTTTCGAGTGCGATTATACTCGGTAAATGAACGCTGTCTTCAAAAGTTCTTCTATGACTTTGCATTCCGTAAAATCGGTTATGTTACAATCACATATGGCTAAATCAAATGAACTGAAAGACGCACCAACAAAGTTATAATAAGTTGATTTCAAAGTATTTAGAAGTCTTTGCTTTAGGTCTCTCAAAACATTTTAAGGCATTTTCTATAGTTCTACCTCATGGTTCAGTCATTTTTAAACCTAATAAAAGTGCTTATATCCATTCAAATAGTTCCCAATCATATATACATATAGTTTTACAAGATCTTTTACTTATAACATAATTCTTTTTCATTATATTTATTTAAAATTTATACACAACAGGTTAACTAAAAGCGGTAGCCTGAAAGTCGATGGTGGATATTTTCCAAATCACAATGCCTGAACAATGCCAGAATTCAGCTCAATGGCCTCAGTGGTTTCGTCAAGTTGATCATCGGTCGGTTGGCCATTTCCTTTGCTGCGAATGTCGGACACGAAATACGTCCTATTTTTGTGAACGCCGAACCATCCAACCCGTTTCAATTGTCCTCAAGTGAGCTGAGAACATGGAGTCACATCCCAGTTAGGCGATGGTAAAATGGCTTCATCTCATCTCGAAGATAGTCGATCAATTTAAAAACTTAAAATGTTGAAATCTTGATAAAATGGTGGTTTTCGACGTGCGGACAATAGAATTGAAAAATATATTCGACCACGCGGTTCGGTATAAATAAGGATCGATACTTTATCCGGTGAAAAGCCGAGAAATGAGCAAATGTGCGCGTCCGCACATTTCAGAAACATGTATCAGTCTGACTAATTGAGGTTCTCTATTCTTCTTGTTCCTCGCGACAGTTTTATTTCTTTATAGAAAAACTTTGTGACAACACAACTGATAGCATCACTACTCTCTGAACTGCTGTTTATAGTCTACTCTAAAAAAAATATTAATTAAATATCTAGCAATTTATACATTCAATTTGTTTCCAATGGGCAACTAAACTTTAGTTAAAATTACTAAATATTTTTAGTGTATTTTTATAGAAACTTTGAAAATTATAATATTTTTACATTAATCGAGTTTTGTTTCTGCAAATTATATTCGGACCTCCGCATCATCTTCAGAGGTATAGGTGGTCTATACATTCAAGAGTTGATTCGCCTGTTGTTTTCCAGTCATGTTAGTCTTTTTTATATACGTACATATACATCTGTTAAAAGTGGATATTATAGAGTACCAGTTAGGACCAACATTTGTGTGGCACCCCACCCCCCATTACACCCCCAATAAATTCAAAAGTAATTGCTGAATCTGTCAAATTTTTATTTTTTCTCTTTATCGTTCTCTATGAGCTGGGTGAATTAAAACAGAGAATGTTGAGCCGAGTTACAACATTTTTTTATAAAATATTTTTTTTACCTAAAATCGGATGAAGGAAATATTAGCCCAAAACAAAGTACAATATTTACAAGAAATTCTTAACATTAACTAATGTACAATAAAATAAAAGTTGTAAATTAAAAGAGTTAAAAGAGAAAAACTAATTTCCGTTTATGAAAATGCATGTCATTCTTATGCGTAAAACAAGTCTTCGAACACGCTATAAAATTAAGGCTACACTGCTCATGTTTTACAGAATATTGCAAAAGAGATACCACATTAAACAAAATTAGTATAATTAAAGAAAATTGTAACACTTTGACAGATTTAAATGAAATCTTCTGCGCCACATTTTTTTTTAGGTCAACAAGTGATTGAAACCGCACGCAGAAACGGAAAAATGATCGCCCCTATTACAATATCGGCAAATTTTTTTGTTACGACATAGTGGAGAAACCATTAAAAATTGTTTTCATATAAAATGATATAACTTGGGTAAAATTTATAGTTTTCGACTCATCCCAGAGTCATTTTAATCAGAAAACTATAAGGAATTAGAAATTCCGTAGTACATAATTTTAGAATGCTTTCCAATAGAGATATTGTAATTTAATTGAGATATTTTAGGCGCTTGAAAAATTACCAAAGTTCTAAACGCAATAATGCGGCCTGAAATGGATTTTTTCGGAAATTACGTTCGAAAAAAATTAGATCGGATTACATTCGTATACTTTATGATATTTTAAACTGAATATTTTGCCAGTTATGGGATATACGTAGAATTCATTGTATAATATTAATGTATTTGTGAAGAAAGAGGGAGGGAGTGATTTAGTCTAAAGCTAGCCGTGCTATACAGTTTTAAGAGTCAGAGCGAGTTTTCCTCTTGAATCCTAAGTATTAACTACTAAAATCTTCCCCTTTTGGCTATTACGTCGAGGAGTATGACTAAGTGGACGGCTGTAGTACCTTAAGCTTCTTATAGCGATCGTCTTTACGCAGTCAACATCAGCCATTTTGCCGAATCCAAGTCCGGAATTGTGTAAAACAAAAATAGAACAAACAATAGTTACGTGTACATTTTATTTTTAGGCATTGTTAACAACATTTACTTCGGATTAAAATATTGTAATATGACTAAATTTTGTTTTCTTGAAGAATTGAAATGATTAATGACTAATTAAATACAAGAAGAGATACGAAGGAGACGTTTAGTATTTTTTGAGATTTTCTACACTTATTCGGTTGACGGTAATTTTATACATTTATACGTCAACGGATTAATCTGGTATTTTTATCCATAAAACCTTCAACATAGAACTATTTATTTCTTTTAGTTAATAATAATACTGCGTGTGGGATAAAAATATATGTACTTCGATATAAAATTCAAATATCTCTTAAAAATACAAGGTTTAATTTGCAAAACGAATGGCCCTATACAGATTCGCGACGCTATATAAATTGTAGAATAAGGTATATCATTCTTTGTTATACGATATACTTATTATTTTAATATAATATTTTTACCTCACGCTCATCATCTCGTGGGCGTTATAGATCGTTTCGCAAAGTGTTACCGCAGAGCGTCGTCGATGCTCCATAATCATAAAATTATGATAAGGATACATCGAAAAATTTACATCTCAAAATGGAGCGACTGTAATGAAAATTTGAAAAGAAAATATTTAATTTGCTAGTTTTCGTATAGTTGTTTCAGGGAAAATTAAAATATAATTTAATAAGTTATTTGAGGAGGCATATGCATATATAAATGTGAACATATCATGTGAACAATATTTTTTAAATATGTCTGATAAGAAAATGACTTGTCAATGATTTGGTCAGCGAAAATGTCAATCTATATCATCATATAAATAACTTTTATATTCGGAAAAAATAATTAGTTTTATAGAAATATAGAAATATAAAAATATAGAAAAAAATAAATTTAGTAACATAAAATAACATTTGCATTAATTTAAGAGCTAACCCATTCATTGGTTAATTTAAATAATATATTATTTTTTACCCGTTAATAGACGATTTCAATTAATTTTGCGATATATTTGTCTGAAATTTCTGTTAAAAGCAGATATTATTTTTGTACTCAAATTTAATTCATCTTTGCTTTTCTGTTTTAAATTTTATGTGATACTTTTAACAGTGTATCTACACGCTTTTGACTGTACACATCCTGAGAATCGCGAATAAAATAAAGTAAGAGAGTTTTCATTCGTATTACTATTTCAGGTAAACTTTTATTCTTTCTATTCTTTTCAAGTATTGCCGTGACTGCAGCATCTACCTATGTTTCTTGTTACGCACGTTTCCTTCCATATGATAACTAGTACCGGTTCCGCATTCTTAAAAATAACACAACAAACCGTATGCAGACATTAGGTTATTTTATTTCAGAATGTCCGTCGAAGAAGGCAAGTGCACATATCGAAGAATTGGAATTTCGTTGCTTCTATAGTAGTTTGTACTTTTAATTGTATTATCAAAATAGAAATCAAAAAGCAGAAAATGATAAATGTATTTAGCTTTCTTAAGTTAATTATCTTCGTTATATCAGTTGGCTGAAACTACTATATAACACTCGTAAACACATAAGTTTGTTTAATAGTTAAATATTTCACCGGCGTACCTTCCTGATTTAACACCGCCAAGGCACTGGCCAGAGTACATTAAGACGAATTATTAGGTACTATTAGTCTGCATTAGCCCTCTATGTTTTACAGTAAAATTAAATTTTGAGGTTGTCTAAACAGTGACGGAAATGTATCATGACTTCGAGATACTTAGTGGAAATGTATCAGTTTTGTCTATTATTTGAAACAATTTCGAGTAAATTTTCACGTCACCTGTAAGATTATGAATATTATTCAGCCGCGGTCGTGAAGCATTCTGCTGTAAATGAAATAACTTTGTTAATTTACATACCCTTAAAAGTTATATGTCATCATTTCCTGTCCTGAACGATAATATAACTTATTGTTCACAAATTCATCATTCTTTTTATAGATTTACATAATATATTCTCAATTATAAGGACTGAGTCCTTATAATTATTATACATAATAACGTGATTTTGAAGTCTAGTCTATAATTATTCACTTGTACGTTGGTTGTACCTTGGGAGTAAAAAGGAACGTCTACTATTGCTCTCCCAGACTAACACAGAACCAACTAAATAAGCAAAGTATTATGTATTTTTTGAGCATAATGTTTCAATGCGACATCATGTTACCAAGTTTATCTAATATACAAAATTTGCCTGATCGTCTTTTTTTGTATGTAAAATGTATGTAAAATTGCCGTTTCTTCCTGTTTATTTTTTTATTTTTTTTTTATTTTTTTATTTTTTTTATTTTTTTATTTATTTTTTTTTTATTTTTATCATATTGTTATCCATACGTAAGTTCATTTTCATTTTCGTGCTCTAATTTATTTTTAATAATTCTTTTTTTTAATACCTTGCATGCTTATAAAAGACTAAAATATGTGATTTATTGATGCTTCCCGTCTACTTTTCAACACAAATTCATACGTGTACACAGGAATTTATAAATGCATATAAATGCATGAACCCAAAGAAAACATACGTATGCACACGCATCGAGAAGTTCAGCTTGACAAACTAACCTGGTAGACAACATTTACATCAAACTGAAGTTGTATACTCGAATCATTATTATTATTATTGTACAAAGGGTACAGTATTTACGAATTTTCAATAAGCATAATTTTCGATTATAACTGTACATTCAAATATATATGCTAATATAGTCTTACTTAAAATCATGTTGAAAAAAACACACTATACTTCGGGTCATTTTGTAACCCCAAATATTAAATTAAAAAAACTCAGGCAAATGTTTTCATTATATATCGTATAAACGTAAAATCCTTCAACGATCCTTCTATAGTATTGGATTGCAATAATTATAGCCTTGTGATATAAAACGTTGATTTTAAATGCAAATTAACTTATCAAGATGTATAGAAATATACATCGACATATTAAGTAATCTTTACAAAAATTAATTTCTTTGATTGATTATTTTGATAAAATAGTAGGTATATTTCTTTTGCTTCGCCGCGCTCATGTGACGAATGTTTCACTCATTAGGAAACACTTCTGCTTACTTGTACTTTTGGTTCGATATATACACATGTGGCACATCGGTATTATAGTCGTGGTGAAAAAATGGACTTTTTCCATTTAACGTATGAAATACATATCGTACGTATATAAGGCAACAATGCGACGACGGGGAGTCTATTCATGCTAGAAAATCTCTGCACGTCCGTGAATGCCCTATATTACACACTCGAGTCTCTGAGGCTATTTATCCTGCCTTGAGCGTAAAATTCGTGTTTATACACTACTTTCACTTCTGCAGTGGAGAACATAAAAATAGCAATTCTCACATTGCAATTATAATATGAATTTAAATGAAAAACAAAAATATTTACTTTTTTCCTACTTCCAGTCATACCTTTTTCTTATTGATAAAAATGAAAGAAAAAGAAATGAACATACGTATAATCTAATAAATTACGATCATATCCTAATACCTAAAAGTTTTCCATTTCAACAATGAAGTATTTGCTCGAAATTAGCGATTGATTTTTAAGAGACTGTTGTAAAACATCTTAATTTCACGCAAGAATTGGGCACTTCCGGCGATAGGGTGTCTCGTGTTTCCAGACAAGCCGTTGCACGCTGTGCGGCCGCGTTTCCTGAAATCGTTCAACTACTTGTTCATCCGTAAATTCCGCCTGCGTTCTGCCGGGTATAATTTTGGATGTTGCGCAATTCTGCTGCGGCTGCGCAAAATGGGTCTATGGCGCTCGGGCATTAGCAGCCCATTTTCCCGGACGATAGCTTTACACCGTTAATAAAGAACGCGAGGTATCGGATAACAGCACGAGTGACGGTTTCTTCGAAGACATCGCTCAGGATGGTACTAGATAAATCGCTGTCGAGATGATAAACGCAGGAAATGGCTTGCCATTCTCGTATCTCGAAATCTGCGCAAATAGCAATCGTCTCGACGCTTCAGCTTCCGTGCGTCTTTCAATCATTATTCCAGTGGTGCAAAACGACTGTGGTATAGGGTACGGGTTATGTAATGGGCAAACGGACATTCAATGTAAACCTCAACGGCACCGACGAAGGAATTAATTACGACCATTCAACATTTATCGAGATAATGTATCTTTTAAAATGCCAACGATTTTCATGTACATATGTATATTATCCTCCTCTAGAAATGGGAGTCTTAGAGAAAAATTTATGATGTTTTTGGAGAAATAAGAAAAAAATTTTGTTATAATCCAAGTACTTTTTCTCAAGGCTATATATATTGACATCCTCGAGCGAGAAACGCGTTCAATGCAGAATACACTTAAATACTGCAGAATATCAGTACTTGAATGAAATTACGATTATGCAAGAGGTTATATATTGCCGTAGAATAAAATTGTCGGTTAAGAACGACGAATTAAGTGTAATGTTTCTTCGATTTCTTGAAACTGTAATGTTATATGCCCGAAGGGCTAACGGTTAAGCGTATTAGATAAAAAAGGACAATTGTGACTTGAAACTATTCCATTGATGGAAGCTTACAATTTACTACCATTTACTAAATTGCAGTTTTTAGGTGAAGACAAATACAGTTAAATTCAATTTATTTGAGATACAAAAAATGTTTCTTTGAATTTGATTGTACAAACTAAAACTGACGCTATTGTTTACTATTTACAGCGTCATTAAATTAGCCATAAATTACACATATTTTATGTCGTTCTAAATAATCAGGCACACATTTGGAGAATTCAGATTTAATGTACATTCATAGTATATTGATAGTTCGTTCCTTACGGTAGATGAGAAATTAGAATATGATTGCAATTAGTCGAAACTTGATATTCAAGATAGTTAACTATACCATTTTGAGTTTCGACGTTCTGCGATTAGATTTGTAATTATGTTATTGAATTTACAATAATTCAATAACCACAATATTCAAATGAAGTACATTTTCCTCGCGCTTTTTAAATTCAAAATTATAACTAGGGTCTTCGCCCCTGAGGTCTTCGGCCGCCAACCCCACCAAGGGACACTGCCCCCTGGACCCCCGGCTCGCTTCGCTCCCAAGATTGTCTTGATTCGGCCCTTCGGGCCTCAATAATTCGATATACTTCGCGGCTCCGTCCATCTTTCGTAAACTTTATAATGTTTTTATAGTTTAGACTTCAATATGAGTTTAGTCAACCGCAACCATTCCGTGTTCTCTGTTATGAATATTTTATACAAAGTATATACTATATACATAATAACTTTAAATTTAATGTT
>JAPYZR010001993.1:0-21890 GCA_030522945.1 Trichopria nigra
AAATAACCTTGAAAATCGAGTTTAAGGTCAAGATTGTTGGTACCATTGGATGGCCCCCTCTATCCCCTTCAACTTTTGTACAGGTCATTTTTTGATATCGTTCATTTTTACAGAGGTATCTGCGTGGTCGGATTAAAATGAAACACCCTATATATATATATATTTCAGCACAGTAATATCTCAAATACTCAAGACATTCGAAACATGCGCGGAACACGTATATATCTATTATTTTTTTTACTGGCAGCATCGCGACTGAATGAAATGACGAAAAAAGGTTTAACGACAGCTAAATCCAGTGCAGAATCCTGGAGCGTCAGAAGCATCGTCAGGGATCTCTCGGCAACGATATCGCCGACTCCTATATATATATATATATACATATATAGTCCCGGAATAGTCGCAGCCGCGAAAGTCGGTTGCTTATCGCGCGGATGAGTTTAGTTTAGTTTGCCGCAACTCCGACATCGCGCCAAGACGGCAGCAGCTATTACCGCGTCGCGTCGGTTATCACCGAGACCTGAGAAACAGCACGAGAGACAGAGAGGCAGAGAGAGAGAGAGAATTACATCGACATAGTTACATTACGACTGTAATAAGAAGGCGGACCACTCGAGGCTTCCCGAAGTTGGCTATATATACCCGGCGATAATACGCTGCGGGGGGTGTGCGATGTCATTTGCCGAGAGTAATTACTACGATGCACGGAGGTCACGCGGCTGCGGATACCTCGGGACAGGTGGCATATACATAACGCGTACATATAGAGCTTTTAACTTTAAGGTAAAAATGATGTATATGCATAAAGGCAGCCCGGACCAATTACGCGTTCGTATAGTATTAAAGGCGACCGGTAACGTAAAACCGCACTTGGATTTAACTCCGATTGCTGCCGATTCCCTAAACTGAATTATACTTCCTCCTCGGCTTCGGCTAAGCTCTCGCCCGGAGATTACAATGCAAACGACCCTTTGACGCGGAAACCGTCCGCGCTTAACTGCATTTAGCGGCGCGTTGTTTAGCCGGCGAATTCGAATCTCGCGGCAATTGCGCCCCGCGGCATCCCCTTATATATATTCTCGCAGCCCCCCCACCAAATACCATATTGGCGCGTCTTATCACGGAGTCGCTGGAGTACTACTACCTCGCACCCACGACGGGGCTTCCAATTACGAGGAAACGCTAAGGGACCATTTTTCCGCTAGCTTCTCCGCAAAGGTCTTAATTGTCTGGGACGTTATGTGTTAATTGATTCTTTTCAGCGATTGATGCATTTCATCGAAACCCGCGGGGTTTGGGGGATACTTGATTGGAAATCCATGAACCAAACATATACATATATATATTTATATATAGCTCTCTCAGTCATATTTGTGGGGACCAAGAAACGAATTTACATCTACTCGTCGGGACATTTTTTATCTCTGAGCACTCTTTCGCATCAATATTGTCACTTTTAATAGTAGGTTAATTGATTTAAAAAACAATTATAATACAATAAATATTGGACCTTCGATGTGTTGAGTATATATTTAAAAAGAAAAATCACAACCTAACCTACATGTACGCGAGTCCCCACAATTATTGCCTGGGGATATATAAGAATGTGCTGTAAAAAATATCTGAAAATTGTAGTTGTTTTTTTAGAACTCCGTAACGGTGAGGAAATCGCATGATTTTATTCCCCGTCACTGGTGAAAAAATTAGTCGGAGCTTCGTATAAATTTTTATATTTTAATCGATAAAATTACGGCTTAACCCTTTTTCCGTGTCTACCCTCGTAAACGGTACCGACCGATGGGTTTACCTGAAATTTGAGTTTCCGATAATCGGTGGGAATATTTTTATAGATTATAATTAAATCTCCTATAATAACTTTTTATTGAATTAGCAGAAAGGGACCGGAAGTGGTAAAGTCTTCGGGAATAGGGTAACATTTGAGCAACAATTGAGCAACAATTGTTTGCTATGTTTTTATCCGGTTCTGCCACAACTGCTCTGCTAGCTTTTATGACCTTTAAAATTACTATATAACTAGTACTATAAACTTCTCTCTATAGCATTGTCGTACAATTTTGACCAACATTTATGGTCGAGATGTAATGTCATTTTTTTTTTTTTTTTTTTTTTTAATATTAAAGAAGTGTACAAAAAATAATTGATGTAACAGTACTATGTATAGTAGTACTGTTAATTTGAGTAAAACATAATAGGCAATTTTGCGTAAAGATCTGAAAGTTGTCCATCTTTTATTTAATGTAAAAAAAAATAAACTTTTCCTCAGTCGACGAATTTAAATTAAAAAGTAACTTTCGTACAAACGTGAGCTACGTTTAATTCATGTAAATAAGGAACAAATATGTACGCGCGGCATGATGGAGTTTGAATTAAAAATGATAATCACTTGTAAATGTGGAATAAAACGCTCTTAATACTCATTTGCAAAGAAAAAAAAAGTTAACGAAACGTATTATCGATTAAATTCGGAGGGCATTTACATAATTCGTATTAAACGTTCAACAACAATATCTGCGAAGTATTTTCTATCGTCGAACCACATGCACATGCCTGACGCAAATGAATGCTCTCTCAAGGGAATATAAATTGCATTCTGCTCTCTAAAATAATATGGCTACACGTAATAACTCGTATAAATAATTAAAATATAAACTATACTGTAATTTCGCGTAATTAAGAATTAATCTTTACGTAACTGAAGGTACACTGCAGTATTCCATGAATATAAATGCAGGGCAGTCAACGGAACTGTTTATTTTCAGATTCGCACTCGATCAAGTTCGTTACGAGTTCTAACTACTATACTGTATGTACGTTTGATATCGCAAATAAATAAAGTGATGCAATCATGTAATTCATGATATTAAAGTTCGAAATGTTGGAATGCAATGAAAATATACATACATACAAACTTGCACAAATTTTCATTTAAAAATCGTCATTCAACGAACGTTAAGGGGTTCCCAACAAACTAATATAATTACGCTGATACCCAGAAATTTAGAAATTTACGACTGGCTTGGTACTGCGCCAGTACCGCTCCAAGATTTTTGGCACTGTCTCGGTACTGGCATAATAACAAATTAATACCGGCATGCAACCGGCAATGTACTGGAAGGTAATTCGGCTGGGAGTTGGCAGTCGGCACTGGGGCAGTACCGGAATGAATTTTTTTGTAATGTCTCGGTACTATAAGAGTACCAAATTAATATTGGAATGCAACCATCCTTATACTTGTAATCCGTATGGGACCTGACAGTCGGCATTGAGACAGTACCGGAGACAACACTGACATTAATGTTAATAATTGTGTACTTGAGCATGCTGAAAATAGTTGTAGCCAGAATGCGGCCTTTATTGCAGGTACCCGCCCGTAAGCTAAATTTTTAGTTCTCCCTTTAAGAGCCTCCCTTAAAATCGCAACGTATGCATAAAGCAAGATTAATTATAATTAAGGGAATTTGTTATAATAGCGAACAGTTGTTTAAACTGCTATCGAAATTTCAAACTTTGCACGGAGCACACAATACATTGCGGTTTCTCCATTTGAAACAATGCGACCTAAATGTGTGGACGATAAACCGACATTCTCCTTTGTGTGGATACGGCGGTGGCAGACCTCAGCATTAACGAAAATGTGACCGGGTATTTCAATAATTTTATTACAACGCAGTACAAAACTGAGACAGCTTGTGATCTCTGATTAAATTTCTGGTCGCTATATCGTACGGAATATAGGAATTCGTTACAAAGGTGGTACTTGCTTTTCTAACCGTATTATTATAGGTACATTTATGGATACTCTCTTTGGAAGTCGCAAATGGTGACACCAAATCTATATAAAAATATTTGATGCCGCTAATATAATGTTGCATTTTGGAAAATGTATTGTTGATATATTTCTTAATCAAATCGTCCGATTTCGATTTCTACCGTGGGTATACTGTTAAACGTGATTATGATAAAAAATAATACTTCCTATTTCCAAAGGTACTCGCAATCGTGTATTTCGCATAATCTCAAATGAACGGTCAATTACCCTTGCAAACCACGAATGAAAGTCCACGCAACCACCGCGGATGGCAACGCTTTAACAATTGAATCCGAAGTGTCGGAAATGCCCGGAGGAAATGCCAATTTTCCAAATTCCACCAGTAACCACAATCGGGCGAATTTCGTTTCTATTCTTTGGTTCCGCATCGTGCAGCTGCCGCTCATAGCCCATGCAGGTCCCCATAAGATTGTAATGGTAAATCGCGAGTCGCGACTGTTGTGTCACCCCGTCAGCGAGGCGTGTGTGTATATACCACCTGCCAGTATATAATACGGGGCGGGAAAAATATCCCGATTAAATGTACGGTCGCGAGCGCGCGTTCGCACAAGGATACGTACTTTTTCGTATCACGCTAATGCGATTTAAGCGTGCTCGGTGTTATTTGGGACGACGGAAACACCGCCGGGATTTGCCGGTGGTGGTCTAATGCCGTACATGATCGACCGCTCGGACGTGTCGGTGCCCCTAATCCAATCGAGCCTGCCGACGATTTTACAAGAGTTACTTGACCCACCCCTTCCTATCCTTCAGCTACCACCGCTCCCGAATTCTCCTCCGCCCAGCCATCCCCAGCACACTAAATTGGTGCATATATGTATACGTAGCATGGGAATCATATTATTATTCTTCCTCAGCATGGCTTATATAATAGGGTGAATATTTAATTTCTTTGACGTTTGCGCGATTGCAAGATGCAAAAGTTGACCAGTCAATTGTTTCCGAGTATAGTCAGAGTCGAAAGGAAACACTGCAGGAATATCAAAACTTGGAGTGATGTTATTCAACGTTGATCGAGATTCGCAAACCAGCTTTAAACATTTGACACTTTGCTCGTTCTGTGCACCAATGATATTTTGTCGACGAATCACGTTATAAAATTATCATTTATATTTATCTCTCCTCTATAATCAAAAGCTCAGCAATGCCCTGCGTTTTTTTTTATTTAACCTATACTTAAAAGGAATCGTGTATCCGTACATTCACGAAATAAATTGACAAATATTCTTCGACTATATTCATAATTGTATACACAATTTACGTTCCAATTCAAAATGAGCAAAACCCCAAATAAAATTTAATTTTCAAGAAGCCGCGCAGAATTATAAAATATAATAAGGCACAAAACTCCTTGGACGATTTCGCAAAATACCGCGAGACAACATAATAAGCAAGGAAGCGGAGCATGGGGGACGTTAGAAGAGAGAAAAAAAAGTAGTAATAGGAAAGAAGAGGCAAGAGAAGAATGAGAGGACGATATCCGCGAAAAAGAAAGTTATAGAGCGGAAATTACGCGAAAGGCATAAAAATATCGCAAATATATATCTCTTGAGTATGCATAGCCCCTTTATACGGCGCGAGATACCCCTTTACAATGCGTAACGATCCTCGAAGCTGCGGTAACGTAATCCTGCCTGCGCCTTTTAAAAGACGAGCGTGAAAAGAGAAGGAAAATTGACGACCCAAGGCGAGAAGAAAGGGACGGCTGCTGCTTGGCGCCTGCTATGCCCGGTCTTTAGAAATCCATTGCCAAGGAGCAGGCTGGTCGCAGTGTTCCTCGAAAGGACGATCAAAACGTTTGATTGAGCTTTTCTTTACGAGGTCCGCGTATAATTAATTTATATAACAATCTCGCGTCGACTGGCGACATTTCCCGCTAATGAAAATGACGACCTTTTATGAAAAAGAAAAATGCTAAACTTAATATTGATCGGAAGTCTCGCTAATGAATTTTTATTACTCAATAAGCGGTACTGTACAGACTTTCGCAAACTCGCCTCTGGCCAAAAAGCACATTGGTGAGAAATTACTACTGGGCAATAAGGGGAGACATTGATTTTTCGAAACCTCCGAAAAGAAACGGCGAAGGAATGTTAATTGATGCGATTTCCCTGAAATGAAGAGGGATGCAAGTTTAAGATCGACTCAAGAAAGTATTTCGATGATTTGCCCGTTTGCCCGAGGCAGCGACATTGCGGTCTTTCCTTCCATTTCAAAAGAATACATTTCGAAATTTGTAATATCTCTATACTGTAGTGGTAGTCTCAAACGTGACTCTTTTATAACACGCATCGCATATAAGCAACCGCACAACGTTTCATTCCCCATACATTTGCCCCCATTAAAGCCGGGGAGAAGATGATGAAAGATCTTTTCTTTGACGTGCAATAGCCACTTTTCCAAGATACGCTGGGGATGGGAATGGGAGTCTGTACGGTCAGTAACGGTTCGCTATCTCGTGGGAAATTCGTCAGATTGGTATTCCATAAGCCGCGCGCGTCCCTCTGGTAGCGGCAACTAATCGGAAACCTTACTGGTCCCCGGTTTCTTCTAAAACTGCTAAAACTTATCAAATACTCCGGACGACGGCCGTCGCGAACACTTATGTTCCGCGTTATATCGAATAAAATGTCTACAGCATACGCAATAACCGGACAGAAATGGAACTTCATCCAACGTATTCCTTCAGTTTTATTTTCGATTCTCTCACCCGCGCACTTCGAACCAATGTCGCTTTATAACGATATTATTGTATATTATTGTGTGGCAAACAATTCGCGCGACAATGATCGCGCAACGTGGAATAATAAAGCACGTGATAATTTGTTTTAAGTGCATAGATTGTTAGCAATTAGTTTTGTAAACAATTCTGTGTACGATGATTTTGGAAAATTTTAGACATTGCAAACGTATGAAATCAACGAACGACACGTGCGTCCAATTCAAAACATAATATTTTCGACGTCGTTCGAAGAGTTGACGTTTCATTCAACACAATGAATAAATAATGATAAAAAAAAAAAAAAAAAAATACATTAAATGTCGATTATGCGTATCGGTTATAATATTCGCGGTAAAGCGATGATGGTCGTACATAAATAATATAAATACATATGTTAGGAAAACATTTTCCCTAATTATTGTTATTCCGAGAATGTAAATTCTCACGATTTAATTAACTAAATTTATAGCGTCGGGTGCACGATCATATCGATGTAATTAGCGGGAGTCTTCCATATCCGGTTCGAAAAACAAAACACCCAAGTTATGTCACGGCAGAGGGGATTCCTCTCCTTAATAACCGTTAGAATTATGCGATAGCCAGTTCAGCCAAGTGTATATAAATATAGGTACGCGCTGATAACCCGCCTCAGTTCAGTTTCATGAGACCTTCCTACGTACATCGACGATGGTACGCCTATTCGCAAGAGCCATCGGTGCCTACGTATTATTATTGTGTTTAGTTGTTCAGCATGGCTCTTGCAGCGCCAGGTCATTGTCGTACGTTAAAAACTGGTTGGAGTTCCTCTCCGGCGGAATAAGTTTCCTGCAGGAAGGTCAAAAAGACATGGACCAGGAATTACCAGACATGACACCGAAATCGTACGAAGAATACGACTTTATCGTCGTGGGAGCGGGAAGTGCGGGCTCAACTATTGCGGCTAGGCTGAGCGAAAATGCGAAGGACAAAGTGCTGTTGGTGGAAGCCGGCCGCAATGAGAACCTGGCGATGGACATCCCTTTATTGGTACAGTTCTTGCAAATGAATAACGATATCAACTGGAAATATCAGACCGAACCGTCCGACAAATACTGCCTTGCCATGAAGGACCGCAAGTGTAATTGGCCAAGAGGAAGAGTGATGGGCGGCACCAGTATCCTAAACTATATGTTGGCCGTACGAGGGCACCCGTCGGACTACGATAGCTGGGCACGAGCGGGCAACGACGGCTGGTCCTACAATGAAGTGCTGAAATACTTTAAAAAGATGGAACACATGTCAATTTCGGAATTGCAGTCAGACGCCAAGCATCACGGCGTCAACGGTCCGCTGAACATCGAGTACCCTCGCTTTCACACGCCGCTTGCTAAAAGTTTCCTAAAAGCTGGCATGGAGCTCGGCTACCCGATAGTCGACTACAACGGCGAACAAAATCTTGGATTTTCGATGGTTCAATTGACCGCGCGAAACGGCACCAGAGCGAGCACGAATAAAGCGTATTTACATCCGATACGAAGGCGCAAAAATATTTTTCTGTCCAGGGAGAGTCACGTGACGCGCGTAATGATCGATCCTCAATCAAGGCGAGCTTACGGCGTGGAATTCATCAAAAACGGTAGAAAGCACATCGTTAAAGCGAGAAAGGAAATAATCTTATCTGCCGGTACTATAGGATCGGCGCAGATACTCATGCTGTCCGGTGTGGGACCAGCCAATCACTTGAGAGACATGAACATAAAAGTTATACAAGACGCACCGGTTGGCGAAAATTTAATGGACCACGTTGCTTACGGTGGAATGATATTTTTAGTGGACCAGCCGGTCAGCGTGCGCGTCAAAGACGTCATCAATCCAGGAAACCCCTACTTGAAAGACTGGCTACTGAACCGTAAGGGACCATACACAATGGCGGGCGGCGTTGAGGCATTGGCTTTCCTAAATTCGGATGACGATTCTGACGGAAGAAACTGTACACGCGATTCAAACCCAGACTTGGAACTTTTGTTTTTTGGAACGTCGATTCTATCGGGCTACAATACACACAAACTTCTAGGAATGAGCGATGAATATTGGAATAGGGTATACTCGGCTGATACAAATCGTCACGCATTTACCATTCTTCCGATAGTGCTACGACCCAAAAGTAGGGGAAAGATTTTGCTACGCAACAGTAATCCTAAAAGCAAACCCATCATATACGCCAATTACATGAACGACCCAGAAGACGCGAGGTTGATGGTCGCGGGTATTCGAAAAGCGATGAAAGTCAGTAAAACCGTCGCTATGAAGAACTTCAATGCGCGTTTGCATGCAGTCCCTGTTCCTGGATGCAGCGCGTTCAAGGAATATTCCGATAAGTACTGGGAGTGCGCAGCAAGATACTTTACTGTAAATCTCTATCATCACTCTGGAACGTGCAAAATGGGACCCGAACACGACCCGTCGTCGGTAGTCAATCCACGATTGCAGGTACTTTAAAATCTGTTTTAACTTAAGAGAACTGTCTTATCTCGCCGTTTCAATCAATGGTTCGGTTCAAAATGAGCTATTAACGACGAGAAAAAGGTCGAATTAAATTAACGATAATGTGATAATATCTGCGATAAACTTTAACAAAAAAGAATGTCTTATTAATCGTATTACAGGTTATTGGAATTCAAGGACTGAGAGTTGCGGATGCATCAATTATGCCAACGATTATATCTGGACACTTGAACATTCCCGTTATCATGATCGGCGAGAAACTTTCAGACATGGTCAAGGAAGACTGGGGGTATAGAGATAAACGTTGAAGAGCAGTAACGATGCTAGTGTCTCATTAGTCATTGCACTTTCATTAAGTTCACGTTCCATAATTAATAAAATAAATCTCGTAAATCTAAGTATTGAAATACTTCCTCGTTGATATTTCAGCCAATGGAAAAGGACTTGGCGATAAATTAAGTAACGATAAGGAAATGTACAAATGTAGAAAAATACATTTTTTTAATGCCTTCTATTTATATATACGTACTTTTTTTATGCTTTCACGGCGACCTGATAATTTCAACGCGATTCGCAATATTTCACGTTCATTATTCCAAGTCGAAGCTTTCCGCGTTGTCGTCAAGTACTACTGAGTACGTATTCATCAACTACGCTCCCATTTCGCGTAATACATTCATCCTCGCGTGTCGATAATTACTTTTGCTCACGAGTGCTGTCGACCGACTTTCCTTCAGGCCAAAGGAGCAAGTCTTCGGAAGGCAGACCGGGTGTACGTTGTACGTCCCTTACCGAATTCTGAAACCAAAAAATTTGCAGCGTGAATCGCCTCGAGTCTATTGACACCAGGCGAAGCGTAGCAATGAAGCGACCGACGCGCAGGCCCCTTCTCCAAACTCACGTTATACATATATGTGTATATGTGTACTTGTGCAAAGTGGAAATAAAGGGAAACTCCTGCGAAAACCCTGTCGCGTTCTTCTTCGCGAAGGCTGAACGAGCGAGGGAATCTCGCGCACGTAACCTTGCGTTGCCTCGACTGCGGTAAATTTTCAAAGGACGTTCTCGTTACGGGTGGGACCTTCCACCGGTGGTTTCAGGGGCCATCGACACTGTTGTGCGCTCTTATGAGGGATGAATATTTTAAGGGCGCGTACAAACCTGGCCGTTCTTAAAGCGACCCTCACCTACATCGTCCTCCTCTTCTGCTGCACGTATCGTTTTATCCCACGTATACCTATGTGCTGCTGCTGCTGCTTGGATTCAACGAATATTCTGTGTCGGGTTTTCTTTTGTGCTTCTCCATGCATGCCCGATGCGTTATTCATTTGACTTCGCCTTGTATCTTGTGTTCTATACGCTGTTCCGCACGATCGCTCATTTTTGATTTGTGTCTGCCTACGTGAGTGCCATAAGGCTCACACTCGTTCGGAAATATGAGGTACATATTCCATTGACGTATGACAGGTAACTGTATGACGCTCGAAAGAATAAGTTTCGAAATGTCAATGCAGCAGTTTATAAAGTAACGGTGAAACTCATCCATCGACGTTTGTTGGGGGCGACGGGACGACGATCTGGAAAGTAAACTCGAACTTCAAGGATGTAATTAGACGTCTTGACAGTTTTATTCTAGCAGAATAATAACTCACCCCAAATTGTTTACAACAATGTGATTATGTTGTGTTCGTTATTAGAGAATTCGTACCGCGGTTTGGGGTAGTACGTATATATCCCGTCGCCAAAAGGGTTGATGCATGCAAATAAAGTCAGTAACGTTACAGGCACTCAAATGCAGCCAGCATTCGGTGTTTAAACGACTGTTAAACGAATCCATTTAGAGCCCCCGCTTTTCTCGTGTAAATAGAGCGTTTTATTATATCATAGGATATTTGGTTTTATTGTCACCAAACGCCTCGCTTTCTTACGAGAGTCTTCCCTGGCAACGCTGCTCGGGCTTTCGAGTTTCTACCTGGAAGAAGAAGAAGAAACCGCCGTATTTCCAGCGTGGTTAGTGTCTCGAAGGACTCAAGGCTAAGGAAGCTATATACAGTTCGGAACGCTGCGACTCTTGCAATTTAAAACATTTTACTCGATTGCCGGGTGTACTCGGGCTTCCTTCTCTCTATCTCTCTCTCTCTCTCACTCTCTCTTCCCTTCTTCCTTTCTTATACACTTTTCGGCGTATCTTTTATCCGCTTCTCTTGTTTCTCCTTTTCTTAATGGCGTACCAAGAGGAGCGCATTTTCGCGGTTCGACTTCTGCCAAAAGTGGGCCAACGAGAGGTTATTGTTCCTGCAGCCGCCAAAGCATTAAGCTATAATCGCGAAGGGCATCGTCGTCGTTGCAAACCGAGAACAAAGGCTTCTGAACCGAATATTGGAAGAACGCGATATTCCGGAGTCGCTCGATTACGTTGCTCTCAAGAGCCACTCGTACCGGTTTAGGATTCCCTTTCAAGTTTTTTAGGCGTTAAGACTTTTCCTGGTAGCAAACTCAATTTATATACAGGTCTCCTTTTTCTATCGGGATATTACTATCGAGAAATCTAGTAGTGCTTCGCATTATATCGTTGCAAAAATGCAAAGGAATATAACGCGAATGTGGCGACATCTTCGTAAAAATTGATAAGGTATTTTCGATCTAGACAAAGGATGGCTTATGTTTTTGTCGAATTATCCGAAGAACGCTGAAACTTCGAACTCCTTATGTAACGCCTTTACAAGCAGAAGAGAGCTACTCGTGCTTTAGTTCGAGTTCCGCTTAGAATCCGCTTATAGGGTAAGATGGCGCGACGGCGGAGGCGTAAATTTCACTTCGAATTCGCGCTGCATTGAAGGAATTTATGAGCTGATTTATGTAAGGAATATGTTACATCGATATGTACAGGTGCGCGCGTAAAAGGATTTGTTAACTTCATTTTACCAAATGACAACTATACGATTATCGAGTTGACACGTCCAAGTTCTTGTTTCGTCAGTTTAGCCTCCTTTGTTTACTTTACGTGTGTTTAGTTTTCCTCGTAGCAACATTTGTTTTTCTTAGCATTTCATTGAATTCATCTTCTTTTAGGGATCTAAAGCACTAAATGCATCAGTCGGAATGAGATTTCGACTAACATTATCAAAGAACCATTATAAATCGTTCTCGAATTGCCGAATCATCATCGGTTCGGGTGTCAAGAGTCCTCGCGAATTCAAAAATTGATTAGGGTACATATATGCGCGCATCCAATTGCTCTGCAAATTCACTTGTATTACCGGTCGGATGAAATCCAAGCTGAATCGCACAGGCTTCGTATAGCCCGTACTTCGTATTAGCTGGAAATCGCGCATCGCCCGCAGTGCAACACTGGTAAAAATTCTTTTTTTTTCCCACAAACGCCGTCAGCATTGGCTGAAATTTTTCGATCCAAATGGCTTATAATGATGAGGGCTTGCAGTATTTGCGTCCGGAAGCTTTTCCGCACATGTGCGCGTTCCTGGTCAACATGTACACGCGCTGCAACTGACTGGTCGAAGCTTTAAATACTGCTAGGGCCTCTCGATATCCTGGTTTCAGCCCGGTAGTCGAGTTCACGCCAGTATCCCACTACATCCGTAAACAGCTTAGAAAAGTAATGGCTCAGGTAAATATAACGATAAAATAATTTAATTGTAGAAGTGCACTCTTTTAATCAATGGACTATTTAATAATGTAAAATTAATATTTTACGATGCCCTCATTTTCGCAGGAAAGTTGAGGGATGGAAATTGCATCATAATTCAATTGCATTCAATGGTATGAATAACTTTAGAGGAATAAAAATGTCAACACAGAACGTCGGTGTGTATCCGCTCCGCGTCATTGTCGTCGTAAATATACAAACAAACGACAAAGTAGAAACCGAATTTGATCTCGAGCTAGTTTAAAAGTTATTCAAATTACGCCCAGAATATTGACACGTGATGGACTTTCCATTCTTTTCGCGATAAGTACTTTTCAACGTAATATGTCATGCATACACAGTAACGTGAAAAGTCACATTTTTACAGCAACGCTTACAATACCGCAAACGGCTTCACTAATTTCTGCAAAGTGTTGAACCGCCTCTTCTCTTTTTTTTAACATCCATTGCCAGTGTTCTTTTTCATATGCATAAATAAGCGCCCGACGATTGCTGGAAAATAATAGAACAGCATAGATCCCAGCGAGACTTTTTGGCTCTCGGCCATTTCCACGTTTCCGATTTCCAGCCACAAAAAAGGAGCACCTAAAACGCCTCGGTTTCATCGTTTTCCGGTTGTAATCATCGTCATTGTCGGGTGCGGCCGTCCCCTTCAAATTCGTATGGGAGAACAAAATCACTCAACGCGAAACGCCAAAGTAATGCGACATCGCGCCCGGGAAACAAAGGCATTTAAGTAAATCGCGACCTCGCATATACATTCGGCAATTAAAGGGCCCAGCAGGAACGAGCAAGCTTGTTTACTTTATTCCTTCCATCAGCTGCAATGTCGCGGTCGTAGACAGTCTTGAAGTATTTTCCGTGCCATTTTCCCGTTATCGTTACACCCAGTACGTGGAATAACATTTTCTATATAAGCTTCCATGACGGCGTAGCCCACCACATCCGCCATTGGCGGACGACGGCGCAGAATGTATATAGAGGAAAAATATTGGCGCAAGAGTATCTATCAGGCAGTCCGCGTCGTCGTCGCGGGGCAAATAAAGAAAAACCTGCCTAAAGTATATATCACCTGCCTGGGAAATTCGATATGCGGACGCCTCGGAAAAAAGAAATGCGATTGATCGATCGGAACGACGAGGCTGTCGCGTAAATATTTGTTATTTGCGCCAAGATAACTTTACGCTTGCTTCATTTACTCTTCTGTGACTGCAATGGTCCGACAGTATTTTGCCGAAAATGTCCGTCCATCAACTATTCTTGCTTTCCGTTTTAATGATCCGAGAATACTCGATCCATTAATGAATTTAAGTTGAATGATCTATTGTAGCCGTCATCGTGTATAGTCGAAAAAGTCCAAGTACATAAAATATATAAGCAGTTTTGTTATACCAAGTAATAACTTAACGAGAAACAAGACGGATCATTAAGCGAACAAGTCTCTTCGTCGCGTGTCGAATAATGAATACATGCGAGCGTTGCGTAATTAGAATTTCCCCAAGATTTATTTCCATCTTGTTGTAGAGTTTCTCATCTTTCTCGAACACGTAAAAGTGTATTGATGCGAAATTTACGACACGTCGTTAGCTTGTAAAACTTTCTGCTGTGTTTCGCCCAACCCGTTGGTGATATCGCGGTACGTTCGGCACGAAGGGACAAATTAATGCCATATACGATGTACCGAAAATATGGATGCTGTGCGTACTTTTATATAAAGTAACACGGTTTGTTTCTGGATGTGGTATCATTTCCCGTTTTTACGATATTGGGCAGTAAATAATCCGTTTCTCTTTAAAAGATAACATTTTTATCGAATATCGATTGCCAGTGATGGTTTATGTAAGTGTTCTATATGAATACGTTCCGTAACCGGAATTTATAATTCTAATTGAAATGAACGCACTTTCCTTATTTCTTTTCGTTCTGCAGGTCGTTGGATGGGTAAAAGTAATCACTCCGACGATGCTGTTAAGTTACGACATTGTTTCAACGTTTCAACCTTATTATTATTTTACATTTTGAGATATAAATTGCTTACGCAAATCGTATTCCAATATTCTTCACGTCTCGGAAATACTTCCAATAATATTGACAAGCACATTACAGTGTCACTGAGCAACTGCGTCATATTTTATATTTGGAATGTATATACCTAAAGGAATTCGTCTTGAATAAATAATCAATATAGCCGGATAGAAATACCATATCATTATATCTTGATACACAATTTGATACAACACTCAAATAGAAAGAAGATCGATGATGAGAAAAGGACCAATCAAGCCGGAAATCAAGAAGTCGGACTTGCGAATTCTCAACGTCTTACATTGAGACTTGCCGTACACATGGCGGGCGTATGGGACTGAAGGGGATGTTTTGTGTACGTGACCCCCAGGCTTTTTAATGCATTTACGGAAGAATGTTGCCGTTAATGGGTTAAAAGCTATGCGCGTGTAACGTCGCGAGGCCGGCGCACCCGCAGGCGTGAAACTTATTTAGAAACTGTTTTCCAAAAGGGCCAAGATCTGGAGCCCTTCTCCGGCTGCAGGGCTCTACTGAACATCCGCTCGCATGTTCAGAAGCGCCCTGGAGTCATCGAGGCTTTTACGTATACGTCGAAGCGCAGACACCAGCCTCGTAAAGAGAGCGTTGATAAAATAATGGATAAAGGTAATGTCGACGTCAAGTTTCATACCGAACCGCGACAGAAATGTCACAACCGCTCAACCGTCTCTCTATAATACATATATATACATGTACGGGGGAGGAGGACGACATTTCCATACGACTGATGATAACGAGAACTAGACATTCCGGAAATTCACTGTGAATTAATCAAACCGGGATCGTGCTAGTTTTCGAAATATCCAATAGACCGTTTCGAATACGGCCTCGTCGCCTCGATTGTTTCGACGAAGCTGCACTCGTATCGGTTGTCAATAACGCGGAAGGAATTTTTTAATCATTTGACATTCTATATTTAATAATCATTCAGAATATGTATATATATATGGAATATGTGTAAATGGAAGATTATATAAAATATGGCCTACTGCCTTATTCGAATTTGTTGAACGCGAATCTCGGTTTCATTTTTTAGTAATTTGTTAAAAATAATATGGATTGCCGGAAGGACGCCTTATGGTTTAAAGGGTAGATTATATATACAGCCTATTCTTAATGTCAATACGTTATTAACCTAAACTGGTACTTGGCTTGAAGTAAATTGAATCATCACTTGACGTTACAGATAAAATTATAGCGCTCTACTTTTCTAGGCGTCGTAATCGAAAGTAAACGTGTCATTTCTCGACCCACTCTGTACATTATATTCTCGTGTGAACTGAACTACACTTACTTTGAACAAGGCTTGATACTCGGAATGATTTGAGTACCATCAGATGAAATGTAACTTGAACAAGTAGTATGAAGCATACGACAAGAAAATAATAACTAAAAATTAGAATAACAAAAATTTCATATCATAATACGCATTCGGTCAACATTTGTCAGACAATTCATTTATATATATACAGGTTGACCCATTTTAACTTACTTACCCACTGAAATATCTTGAAAAGAAAGAATTTTCTGAACAATAATTTCAGACCCAAGTTTCAGGATGTCGAGAGAGGGCTACATGTTGGTGACCTTGAATGTGACTTTGGAAACAAGCTTAGAGGTCATTTGAAGGTCGAAAAAAAAATATATATTTTTTTTAATGTGAGTATGATATTTTCTTTTTAATTACATAATTATGTATGTATTTGTTTTTGTTTAAAGTCTGTCGAACTCTGTACTTTCGTTACGTGATCTTTCGGCTTCGAAAAATGTTGGAATACACATTTCGCAACGAATAATCAAACTTACGATGATAATTCCGATTATAATTAACTCGAATACCTTCATTCTGTATAGTGAACATGATTCGCAAGTAATTCCAATGCGATATCTCGACTAGCTTACGTATAAACTCTTCGCAACAACACAATAAATCCCATAATCTCCATACACTCTCTCTCTCTCTCTCTCTGTCCCACTCGCTGCCTCGCCCTCCCTCATTCACTCTTCGTTTCCAGTCGCGGCTATCTACGCGTCTCTTGTTGCATCCTTCTATAAATGCAAATAATATATCTGATTGTGAACTAAACGGAATCTGCATTTCCCGCCAAATTGATTTTCACGTCCGAAACAGCCGAATCTCGTATCGCGCGTGCCTGCGTACAAATCCGACATGTCGGCATTTCGGAGAAATTATTTCTGTCCGCGGCAATTCTCATCGGCAGATTTCCGCCAGCGACTGAAATATCGAAGATATACAGAGTGTATTTCATGGATGACATAATTACGTGTATTGATTATACCGGCTGCGTTTCGGCTGAAACCGCGGGCCCCGTACCTTTTGTCCAATCGAATCTACGTCTATGTGCATATCCTCACTTTTGCCAGGATTGATATTGAATCGCGAAAATGAATTCGGATGTGTGTATATACATATATAGCGAGAGCTACGAAATGTCTGCCGTTCTTTCGATACGCTTATATACAATAGCGTGTGCCATATACATATATATAATTGAATGGTCGATTATAATTATACAAGTGCGGTACTTTTTGGAAGACAAATTGCGTCTAATTCGGCTGCACGATTCATACAATACGCGTTTAATATTTAGTTAAATCGGAAGTCAGAATATTAAGATTTCAAGTTAATTACTTTCTTATAAAAAAAAATAAATAAAAAATAAATAAATGTCATTCCAGTACTATATGGATAAAAAATGAAAACATAATATATTTCATTTATTTTTAAACGATGAGTAATTCATTCATTGAATCTAAATAAATATATTTTTAGACGAATTATAATGTATATCATTTCATTTTATACGAATTTATAAAATATGAATTTATAATTAGATTCATAAAAAGAAAAAAAAAAAAAAAAAAGACTTAAGGTTCTCATAGAATCGCGAGTATAAAAAAGTTACTATAAATTACATTAGCCTCTAAATTACTTTCAAGTCCTTTAACTCGGATCGGAAACTTTTCAACTCGGATATCTCCGACATATTCCAATGAGGATGGGAGGAGGGGGTATCGGTATCGGTATCGGTAGATTACAAAATTCTATACATATACCGCATGCGAGCTTCGACTTTTCTGCGGCGAGAAATATATCTCATTTTTGCCCCGGAGTCGTAACTTCCGTCCAATCAAAGTTGCCTTCAGACTTTCTCACTTTTCGCCTCGTTCCGTCATATTCGACCATTCATTTTCCCTCCGGCTAGTAAGTACGTACTTTCCTATACCATCCCTTTAAAAGTACGTATGGACTATATAGATACAAGTCGAAACATGGGATAGAAAAATTGAAGTGAAAATTAAACTCTTGCTTCGATCTTGCAAGGATTAAATTTTCGATAGGTTTCCCTAGTAGAAAATAAGACCAGTTTATGGTCATTCTTTCTGGACTCCATTGCTTTTAACGTGTTTTAACAGTGTTTTATGTTTTCTTTTTTTCTTTTTTAATTTAACGCCAAGAAATAAATGTTGTTCGTAAAAATTTTTGGCACTTACATTACATACAAATTTACTGTTATAAATTTATTCATTTTTATATATCTTCAAGAGATTTTTGTACAATACAAGAGATTCGTTAATAAATCAAAAGAGATAAATCAAGATACAAATACAAATTATATGATTTTCTGTATGTAACGGGGTGAAAATCACTCGAACTGAATCACGTTTAAATAAGTATTGTGAGAGGAAAGAATATTTGTTAAATTGTAAGAATAATTTGAATAAATCGAAGTGAAAAGAAATCATCTTTTCGCTCGAATGGTTGAAAATAAAATGGAACTCCATACTCAATTCAATAACTTTAAAGAATAGGTAAAAAATGTCACAATCTTATATAAGACGCTCAGGAAGTAATCGATATAAGAGGGAATGTTAGAATCGATTTGAAATTTTAATCACTTTTCTTTTCTTTCAATTTTTACTGTTATACACAACGACATAATTACAAGGAATCCGTTCGCAAGACCTACCTAAAAAAAAAAAAGAAAAAGAAATAATGCTTCATCATGATTCATTGTTCGCATTAAAATTTCATAATTTTCTATATGTTCAGAAAGATCAAGGAATAAGCGACTAATTTTAACCTTTAATTCCCACCATTGTCTTTACATTAAAGACAACAGTCTTTAACAGATTAGCGTGTACGAATTTAGCCTGCAATAAGTGAAAGTTGTGAACAAAAATATTCCAAATTAATATGTACGTCAATTATTTGAAATACTCCCTATAGTAAAGATTAACCGTGGCGCTAGCTAGCGCCATTGTGTATCAGCATAGCACTGGCTACCGCCACAGTTATTTTCTATACACTAGTGTCGTAATAACTATTAATATTGAGATTGTAGTAGTAGAATACTATTAATATTGTGAATACATTTTTCGTAATGTTATGCGGGAAACTTGTATTTGACTGTTGGTGCCGGATATTTGGTACCATAAAAGTGTGGGAAACATAAATTTCCTTCATACTTATTAAATGTCGTTTGTTATACTCGTGCGGGAAATTGCATTTTCCGCAGTCGTAATGAAATGTACTATTATCGATTTCTAGTTTTATTATTCACGTAAATTTATCATCTTTCATGAATCTTTCGTACATTCTTGAATTGATATCAAATACGGAAAAAATGGTGCACTAGAATTACAGTTAAAAATCTATGCTAATCTGTAAAGAATTTTTGTAAACTTTATAAAAAAAATAATTGTTGACTTCCTTGAATTCTTCTTATTTAGTATATATTTTTATACTCGTGTTCATTTATCAATTTCTGGCGTATTTTTCACAAATATTGGGCATCTATAGAAATTTTTGTTGTTTTAGTATTTTTTTCATATATTTATTTTATTCATAGATAAATGTATACCTATATATATATATGATATGTTATATGATATATGATATAGTTATATGATATGTCTGTTTCCCAAGGTGAATGTATATATATATATTTTTTTTTCTCTATCAACAAAATAACAAAAGTGTACAAAATTGTTTGCATTTTTAACCATTTTTTACTTCGATTTTTACATCATATATATATATGATGTATTTGTGTTTACTTTCTTTTTATCATATTTAAATATTTGAATATTTGAATAATTTCAGTATTAAAATGTACAGTTATTTTCGTCTATTTTATTAATTTTTATCTTATCCATCACAGAATTTATGAAATTGAACAAAACAGAAAGCCAATGCAGTTTCATATAATTAAAGATAACTTCAAATGCGCCACTACTTAAAGACATCTGTTTATGCAAATTAATTTCATAAATGCTTATATAACAAAGTATTGTCAGGGAAATACCATTTTATTACATTGTCAAATGTAGAAATAACGACCATGCTGCCTTTTTTTAACATATCTTAAAATTTCTGGGATCTGGAAGTATTGATAAAGAAAAAAAATTGCACTTTTCGCCTACCTACCAATCTACAAATTGAATTCTAACTCAGGAAATTATTGGTACTTGCTTATTAAACAATTACTTTCTAAACGATTTATACGCAGAATCAACGTTATTATTATCCTTATAAGGGGTACCGCGCGTAGGTGCTGTTTCAATTAAAGCATTCGGACCACGTAACGATTGGTAAGAATAGAACCGGAAAAAATGTCTACGTTTTTTTTTTTTGCGAGAATATCGAATTTCACAGGACTACTCGTACCGAATACACAGTGGCTTCGAAAATATTATGGCAGTAAGGTACCTTACTTCAAAGTGGAAACCGATGTTGGAATTTCGTGGCTCAATATCGGAATACATACTTCACTTTTCCGTATACGGGTTTGCCTAGATTTGAGATACTTTGCGCGTATGCAAATGTATGTAAGGCTTACACAATTCTTCAGATACACACACACACACACATATATATATATATATATGTATATATAACTTTTATGTAGTCTATTGCATTGTTTTAATAACGAAACGAAGGATCAAAGAAATTATTTGCGTCTTTATGGTTACAACTCGATTTCGATTAAATTTTCTCATAGCCCGCCTTTACACATATAACTTTACATTTATTCGTATCGTATAATACTGAAGATGCAAACACAATCTCCGCTTGTAAAGCAAACTACCTGAGGGGACAACAACGGGCGACGACGAGAGCGAACCTAGTAACGGTACACGTATATAATACGTATATGTATACCTGCTCTCGCAATAGACGGTATATGTACATTTTTCCAAGAAAAGGATCTCCCTTCCTTTTTCTCAGACACTGCACGGCCATCTCGGGGCTCTCGTGTCCCATTGAAATTCTGGAGTTGAGCCTCCGGCTGTTCCGCGACGAAATCTGTTGTGGTTATATACTCGAGCGTTCGAATAGAATCCGCATCCAACACATCACGTGTGCCTATATATATCTCAATACACACACATGTGTGTGTGTGTGTCTGTGTGTGCGCGCTGCTGCCCGATATTTTCACTCTCTTTTACGGCTGTTTGTTTTCGTCTCTCTTTCTTTCTTGGTGATGTACTGTAAGCAGGGCGCCGCAATGCTGTCCCCCTTCGTTCACGGGTGCCCGCTTTTCGCCAGTATTTTCCCTCCGGCTCGTCGTAAAAAGCAGTAAACGCTTTTCGACGTACCGATAATGGAAATCGTAAACCTGTAGCATGTATATATAGGGTCCCGCACCCTAACCTTCGTCGATTTTGGCCTTGGCCCTTCTCTGTGCCGTCCCACGATCCCGAAAGGAATCCATTCACCCGACAAACTTGTATGAGAAATGATGCACTGACTTTGTTGTTTTTTTTTTTTTTTTTTTGAAATACTGCAGGATATCTGGGTGTACACTATATAAGCGTATATCAACAGACACGAGTTGCCCGTATGACCGAAATCGCAACACTCTTTTCTTCTCCGCAACAATCATAATTTGTTGCTCTATGATTTATATATGCTCTTCTTCTCGGCTTTATTGAACCGATGTTTTGTGTTCGGGGGAATTAGTACATTCACTTTCATATATAGGTCGTTCCGCTTCTTTATGATTAATTATAGGGAGGGTCGATTTGAAATGTATGAAATAAATTCATATAGATAACACTATATATATATATATATA
>JAPYZR010001994.1:0-31183 GCA_030522945.1 Trichopria nigra
TATTGATATTATTGTTTATTATTGTTTTGGGGTCATTGTCTCAAACAATAAGTACAGTGACCGTTACGCTTTCAATTTTGAACTTTATTATACAAAATAAGGTCAAGAATCATTTATTAATAATTATGCCTATATGTTTCTGTTTCTGTTTCATAAAATTCTGAAACAGTAACCATATAAAACTTCGGTCACATTTACGGAAGCTTCCGAAAGAAATTTTTAACAGTGATATCTCAAGTTTTTATAATTCAAAACAGACATTTTTGTATTTTTAATATAAATTTTCTTTTTTTCTATTAACTGGTAACTTATAAATATCGCAATTTACTGTTATACATTTATAATAAAGAAGTCATATTGAATATTGCGCTTACCCTAGTAGAAAATGAGCCCTGTTTTTGTCTAGTTTCTGTCCAGTTTGCTTTTTTCCCATGTTAAAGGTATAGGATAATTGGGCAGTGTAACAGAAAACTGGACAGACTTTTCTACCAGGGTAAAGATCATGAGATAGTGAGATAGCCATCACATTACTGAACATCCGAGGTATTAATCGATTTTTGGGGATGTATATGTATATATAAGTTTTAGGATTAAGAGGAACATGGTTACGCACGAAAATTAGGCAAAAAAAAAAAAAAACAAAAAAAAACAAAAAAATAAAAAACACTACTTGACGCAACGCTATTGTGAGTTATAAAGAAATGTTGATTGAGGTCTTCTTCACTGAGGTCCTTAAAGCTAGCAAACCAAAGTCAGCAAAACCAATCGAAACTATGTGGAACATTTGTTGCTTTTTTGTTGCTAGTATGTTGCTAGTATTTATGGATTACCGCCAATTATCGTTTATGTGCATTGGAAAAAATACAGATTTTGCTTGAAATGAAGGAATTTATTGTAATAAAGTATTATTGACTCAAATGTAGCACGATCCATAGAAACAATAAACTGTTGTGAGTAAGTTACAATGCGTTCCTCAGAAAAATGACATTCTGGATTATTTTTATTTTTATGTTTTACGAATCATTTTTACAGCATTTGAACTAATGTGAATTTTGACTTTGTTTTATTACTGCTTTTCGTTTAGAGAGTTGCGAGCGCAATATGTTGGCACAAGTTTCAAAGCATCACCCCTAGTAGACAATGTCACCAGGTTCTGCCCATTATTCAATGCTAAAAGTAACGAAGCCCAGAGAAATATGTCCATACACTGGTCTCATTGTAATATATTCGTTTTCATATAGATTAGCAAATTTAATATCAGAATTTCTTGCAATTAATATAAAAAACTTTAAATAGTGGACCACAATTAGCACGACTTGAAGTGATCAGAGCTCCGGCTACTTCATTCTAAGAGGTCTATATAGTTTAAAAATTGGTTCATTTGACAAATTGACCAAAAAATGTTGTTTTTTTTCAACATTTTTATATTGTTATTTACCAAAATACATGAAATAATCGGTTAAATAAGTCATTGATCGGTAGCAGGAAATCGGTATAATTGCACTCGTCTCTAATTAGGCATCCGTGTCAGCTAGATAGGCACTTGATCTAACCGTGACTCGAAGGGGAATCGAGAAACGCACGGCAGCGTAATGGAATTGGGCAGCGCAATCTCAGAAATCTTGCAAATATCAGCCGATTCTCGGGAGATTCCGAGCGAAGGCAGCCGCATGCACGAGCCAGCATCGTATGCGAGTCTGAGCGGGGATGTCACGTTGGATCACGTCGCCCGGACGATCTATGGCTCGGAAGACAGCGAGATCGGGCTGTGATCAGCCGCGGGGGAGAAGACGAGATCCTTGAGAGCGGCAACCAGCTCCCCGAGAAAGTCGCGGTGCGTGCAATTCCAAACGTGATAGAAACCGCACTCCCTCTCCTTTACGTACCCTTTACAGGATATACACATATACATATATACATATACACGCACATATATATTTAGGCTCTCTTTCTTCGTTACTTTGTTCTCATGTTCTTCCTTTCTTCTGGGTTTCCGTTCTTCAAGTCCGGTTCGATTTGTACCGTTAATTGAAGCTTATTTCCATCCTTGTCTATTATTCGACATATTTAAAAAGGAGATTTAGGATTTGCTATAAGATTTGCAATCGTTTATTCTTGTTGATGCCTATGGACCTTTCCTAGAATAAGGGTTATCACGATGAGTGTGTAAATAAAAATGAATTTGAGCTTAAACAGTTGTATTATGCATGTTAGAAACCATTTATTTTATAACTTCCTGACACTATTATCTAAACTGTTATTATTACCGTGCTTCGTAATTTAGGTGTCGAAATTAAAAGAGTAGATTTTGATGAGTTCTGTTATACTTTTGCGAATGGATGACATTGATTTGCTAAAAATATTTGAGTATGGAACGTGAATTTCAGTAGAACGTGAATTGGATTAAGGACGAAGTTAATTACATTGAGAATATTATGAACAGTTTAAACATTAAATTTACGATATTAATGAGACCACCATCATTCATATACTCGTGTTTCATAAAAAGTTTCATGTATTATGTTTTATTTATTACTTTTCATTGAGTAAAATCGAATTCAATATCTTCCAAGTATTGCTACCATTATGCATATCCATACGCATTATCATTATTTTTTAAGTAAGAAAAGCTTATACCAATAATGATGATACCAATAGATACTTATAACTGATCGGTATAAAGTATAAGTCGGTTGTTTCAATATATATAGACTCGATAGAGAATTTGACAGAGAGGATTGCCTCTCCTGTTCTGTTTCGCTGTTTTCGAATCATAGAATGCAAATTGCCCTCAACTTGTTGGTACAAAAGTCGGTACTATATCCCTGGTAAGAAATAACTGTGGCTCTAGCCAGTACCATGATTACACGCTCTGGCTCCATCTAGTGTCACATCAGGTAAATTTTAATAGGGATGTGAAACGGCATTTTTTAACCTATAGTTAATCGGACATTTAAAGATTGTTTTTCTTTATGCAGACTGCAAAGAATACTAATACATCGAAAAGAAAGTGAGTAATTGAATTAATTATGTGAAGTTGATATATTAATAAGCGCTATAATAATATTGCCTTCTTATTTTCATTTTTTGGCTCAAGCAATGTGGCAGCTCCCACCCTTATTTTAACGTTTCTCCCCATCACCGCCACTGGCAGCATGAGAAAGAGAAAACAATTTTCTCCTTTTCGTTAAAATAATTGTATGACACAATTAAAATGTTATATTCAATATTCAATATGGGGTCGTTTTGATCTCGTGATTTCGATACATTCTATATCTGCTTCTGTTATTATTATTAATACGGTATGGAGTCAATACAGCTTCGAAAATGATGATTTTCAATTATTAAGCACGCAAGATGTAATAATAATAATAATAGTAAATGCCCGCATAAACAAGAATTATTACATTTTAAAACTTACATTATTGATACAGCATGGACAAAATTAATAAAGTTAAAGCAAAGGTGCACTCGGCATCTGCAGACAAAGGCGGAGCCCCCCGGGGGTATTGGCGACCAAAGGTCTCAGGGGCCAACTCTCTATTGTTTTTATTTATACTTCCGTAAATTTAGTAAAATATTTAGTAGAATATTAACGTAGTTTATGTGAATATATTTTCATAAAATTCCACATATTATAAAGAATATAAAGGTTCATTCACTTATCATCACATTTGTTAGGTCTGTCGCTAAATAGAGAATCATTGAACGTGTAACTTCGTAATATAGTATAACAAAAGTTCTGCAATACTGAAAATCATTAAAAAAATTTATATTTTCAAAAAAAGAAAAGAGAGAATTTACAAAATGCGATGCATGTGCGTAATGGCGATGATGAATACGTGATTATCCAGTAAGTGAAAACAGCCGTAGTTGATCAGACACGAAAGCGGAGGTGTCGATTTTTACTCATAGAGTTTTCTACCTGATGTGTAACTACTGCGCGCTATGTAGGAACATCTCTATCCATATACAGTTTCATTCCTGTTCGAAAAATATATAGGAATACACTTAGTACTAGTGCAGTATGTAGAAATGGAAAATAATTGAGTTTACGTTATTTTATTTATAAATGTATTACATTTTTTATCTATAATTGAGTTATATTTGTCAACATTTAATCATTTTTTGGAATAATCATCTGATATATTATATTGAATGTGTGCTTCAATATTTCACGAGTTTCTGCATTTGGAAGGAAATAATGAACCAACCGTACGGTATTTCAAACTCTTTGTTGAAATTGATAAAAATTCTAGTCGTTACACGTTGCGCGACACATTGGTAAGAAATATTGTTCCGTGGTGCTATCACCTGGCCTTTTTGTTCATTCTCTTTTGTATTCCTGCTCCTTTCTATTCTTCTTCGATCGATTTCTTCCCTTTTCTCGTCCGCATCTTCCTCTGCGTCTCGAGAAACCCCGAGTCGTATCCGGCACGGTAGTTACCGCGTTCGAATCGAGGAGGAATTTCTACGACGCCAGTGCGGGAAATAGCCAATGGGAACGAAATGACCTTTGATACCAGTCCAGAACAAGTTGACGTGACGACTCGTCGAATCTCAGCGCGAGCCCGCTCTCGCGCACGACGCAGCGCTACGCCGGTAATAACGAGGCAGAGATGGATGGTCAAGAAGCGACGACGCCGCAGAACGTGACGCTTATTGGCGGACTACGATTAGTCCGCGGCGTTTCGACTCGCCGCAAACGCACGAATTGAGTCCTTAGTATACTAAGTCCTTTATTATTTTTATCCCTCCTTCTTTTTTGTTACGGCAATGTATGCACACTAGTCACGTTAGCTCCATAAGTCACTTTCTGTTCTTGATCCGGCAAGTCTCCGACAAAAGCATATTTGTATAGAATACTGGCGAAATTGCCTCAACAAAGAAAGATCCATCTTTCTTTGTTGAGGCAATTTCGCCAGTACTATTTTGTATCTTCTGTGATTGCTTGTTGTATGGAATAGAGGAACGAAAATATCGAAATTCAATGTTTAAAATAATATTTTGAAACGATTTTCAAATTGTGTACAATTTGAAAAAAAGTACTATCGTTAATTTTGGTTTTTAATTTATATTGGCTAATAATAGGTATCTTTCAATGCAAAACAGTGATATTATAATCTAGAATTTTTTCTAGATTTGAACATTTCCATAATTTCATGGACTTGTAAGATAATAATGTGTCCTACTGATGAAGCCATATGGCTATCAATTTTGACAATGTAATTACTATAAACTTTTTCTTTAAAACATGCGAAAATCGTTATGGTCTCAGCGATATTTTGCTCATGTATATGTACTATAATCAAATAAAACCCTGCAACCAACATACGAACATACCGTTATAACATCAGACCGTATCATGGAGGAACAAAACGTAAATTTTTAAAGATATACAGCGGTCGAGAAGCAACGTAATGCAAGATGATCAATAAAGATTTTTTAACTCGATTTCAAGACTTCGATTTTATGCTTCTAATTTATTATAACCAAAAATAAATAATTTTATGAAAAATATTGTTCACGTTAAAAAATTATAAATAAATTTTATTATGTTTCAAAATAACTAAAATATCTGCTAATCGCATAGATTAATATGAGATAAATATAAATAAATGTGTGAATGAATGACCTTCGAGTAATAAAAATATAAAATAATATCTTGATCGGGAATATCAAGTCTTTACATTTTGAAATTTTACACTTTTCATTAATATATCTTCATTCGCGGTTCATTGATAAAATTAAAACAATCCAATGAGTTCTAAGCGAAGCACTCAGACATAGTTATTACGTTAAAAATTGATGTTCTAACCTTTCATTCACATCAAGGATAGTGACGAATTCACCTACATATTTTCAACTCTCTGCCACCTAAACCAGCATGAATAATACACTAGAAAATTTTCCGAATTTAACGATTTCGTAATCCCCTGGACACAAAAGAAATACTTTGTTTGCCTTCGCGTCAGGCGAATGAATGAATAAATAAACAAATAAATGGCTGATTCAAAAAATAATGAATGGCCAAATGAATGAATGAACGAATGAATTAAATATGAATATATGAAAAATGAAATGAACGATTAAATTAATAGAAGAACTTCAGACGTACAGCTACTATACCTATACTAAACCAGGTAAACCTACTACATCTACCATAGCGCAAATGTACCAAGTGAGTTTCAAATTATTAACTTGAATTAGCAACAAAAAGCAATCTATTAATACATTATAGATTCTACAATTCTCTTAGTTCTACTAACTTCTCTACTAACTTAGTTCTACTTAGTCTCAGGGTTTCATTGGAGTCCGGGCGGAGTTTCAAAAATTTGACATTTATGTTCCTTTTTATGGAAAATGTAATGAAGACGAAGTATAAAGACTACAAAAATCACAATGATAGATTTATAAATCCATGTTTTTCATATATTCATTTTTCAATTTCAAATGCGTGGTTTAGTTTTTTTTATGTATATATATTTATGAGATCAAAAGAAATAAATGGTCTCCATAATCATGTTGTTGAAGTTCGAAACGTCCGATGAAAATTATATTTTTTATTAGATACTGTGTTCTTCGTGCATAAGGAATATGGTAAACCAGGGAAATATTAACTTTGTTCAATTTGGGAGGGAAATTGTTTAGTTTTATATATATTTATATATGTTTTTATGATTTTCAACGTTTTCAGCTTCAGCACCGTTCGTCATTTTTTACTAAATGTTTGTCGCTGCCTTTTATTGCTAAGATTTCTATAGCTTATCAACTATAATTAATATAAAGTTATAATGTATCATTTTTGAGAAAAAAAATTTCGAAAAAACAGAAACATTAAGTAAAGATCCATATACTTCCTTAGTGTAAAATGACACCACTTTCTGCACAATTTTTCTGACCTTTATATCTTAAAAGTAACGGAGTCTAAAACAAAATGGTAACAAACTGGTCTTATTTTCTACTAGGGATACTTCTCTAATATAATCAAAAGGATAAGTTGATTTTATAAAAATATTATACTACAAAATATATTACTTTATATATATATAAATTTAAAGTTGCACGATCAGTTTGATTTTTTGATATTATTATATCTCATTAAAACTTCTATATATATTGTATAGTATTATTTATTAATAATATTCAGTTATTGTACAATTATAATAGTTGTTCAATTATTCTCGGTACACTTTATTCAAATACTCGATTCAATACCATTCTAAGAAAAAGTATCAAAGTAATTGCGATGCGAGTATCGATAAATCTGATTGCAGCGCGGTATTGCAATTATTTATCATTATTGATTTCGACAATACCGTACAATTCAATCAGCTCTTTCGCAGATTCTGAGGAGTAATCCAGCGCATTTAATACAGAAATCATTATTCAATTATTTAATATCCGTCGATGCGACTGACGAGAAAATGGACCGTGCAAAAGTCAATTGATATTAATCGAATTACATAGTTGGTGATATTTGGCCGTTGCAGTAGTGGGTATATATATAACAAACCTCATTCCAGAGATCTCTGCAATCTCTGGCTCTCGATCACGATCGCGATCACGCACGTATATGCACGCATGCACGCACGCACTTTAAATCGCCCACTGCTTTTCTCTCTCCGCCCCGTATTCGCTTTCTTTGGTTCTTTTATTCCTTTCTCTCGTTCTTTCTGCCTTTTGCGCTTCGCTTCGCGTAAGTATACGAGGGAACACACGTGCGTGAGGTCTCCCCATACATACCGGTGCTTGAATTACGAAGCTTTTAGACGATACTTAATGGCTACACTGCAACAATAAATAAAGTAAATACACTTGCACAATATTACGTTTCTTTTGTGTATTATCTCGGTTCAATCGCGATTTATTAATAAAACAAAAGTTTTTGTTGTGGGAATATAATATATAGAAGGCAGTATAAAAGTGTCGGCTAAAACTGTAAAAGTCGTAAGTTCTTTCGGCGATTTCAATATTTCACTGCAGGCAATGAGAGCATCTCTTGTGATGCACTCATTATGGCAGTTTCTGATGCACGTCGATACATAATCGAAGTTGCCTAATGTTCGACAGGTCACATGCTGGTGATTGCAACAGTAATCACAATTACAGGTGAACTTCTGAGAGAATCGAATCGACAAAAGAATCGAGTGGAACATCAACCGCATCGAATAAACTATACACATACTTGTTATAAGGATTAAATTTGGTATTTGACATTGACATTCCACCCTCCCCCCGCCACCCATGATTTGGTTAAAATTTTCTTATCAATCCACGAATATCGAGTATTGATTAAGATTACTAAAGAGTACTACGTTGCATTATTAATTTGCATTACCCAATTACGCTAAACTTATATTTTTTATTTTTTATTTATATATATATCTAAGATTGTATTTGCCAACATTATTACGTGAAATATGTAAATTATGCAACTTGGAAAACTAGTCAAAAATAAACTTATATCACAACGGAAATGAATACTATAATATCGGCAGGAAATTATCCATCTTTGTTGTTTGAATGAAATGTTAAAGAACTCTCCATTCCACATTTAAATGTTTGTAAGTGCTCATAGAATATAAGAAAACGAATATGTGATAACGAGTCAAAGAATGATTAATTACGTATCTATATATTCTGCATGTATATTAAATTAATCCAAGGAAAAAATCGATGAGGAACAACTTAATTTACCGCAATTCTGCTGGCGTTCAGTCAATTGCTTTCTAAAAGCTTTTCATTGGGATGCACTCGTGCGCAGCGAGAGTATTGCAATTTCATAGATTTACGTACGTATATACAAGAGATAAAATGTCACTTATTACTTATAGAGTGCACGTGCTTTCTTAATTTATGATTTACCTTTTTTAAGCTGGACGTACAACATTTTCACGTTATAGCTGTTCATTTTTACAGACCACTATAGAATTTAAACTATTTTAGAAGAGTGAAACATCTACTTAAATGAATCAATTTCATTTCACTTACCATCCAATTGGCTTGTCAGTAATACGCAAGATATATAAAAAAAAATACAAGTTTATCTCTTATTTTTATATTGATTTAGCTATGAACAAAATTATTGTAGTTTACGGGAAAAATGTTTGTTTTTTAGCTCCAGTTAGTTTACATTTTTAAAAATGGTTATTGCAATCTTGGATAGTTTATTAGATTATATTTAAGATAATTTGAAGAAATGACAAAATAAAAAGTGAAATGTGAATATTTTAGTTGTCCGCACTATAAAGACGATTTTTCTATTCTAATGTTACTTTATTATAACAGTATATAATAAGTTTGATATTACTAAGAAAAATCACGAGATATGTCTTTTTCTAAACTTTTATGAATTGCAAGACATTGCACTTCATCGTAATGAAAACAACATAAATCTATTCCTTGTCGAACAGTGAACAGGTTAATAAGTATTAATCATTCTGAGTATTTGCTTTGTCATCGGGCTGAACATTTGCCTTAAAAATCCTAAGCTGTGATAGACTCGCCAAGATTAAAATCCAAACTCGGCCGTTATCGTATGTTCATTTTATTTACATCATGTCGGTAAGATATAATAAGCTAACTTACCATATCGAATTTAAGATAATTCGGAACTTTGAATATCATCTCAATTGCTGGGGTTATATTTCTTGAGACAGATTGAGATTTCTCAATGAGAATCTGAATAATAATTTCAAATAAACTATATCAATTCAAATCAGTCATTATTCACTGATTTACAATGATCAGTGGTTTACTTTTAATTTTGAATGGTCACTGATTTATGGGAGAATAGGTATTGTTAAGGAAACTGAAATATATGTCAAACAATATTTAATATTTCAGAATATGATTATTGGAAATTACAATCGTAGATAATGTAACAGATATAATCAATGGATGCATATAGATGGATACAGTATAGTTATGATTGACCAAATATTTAATTGTACACTCTGAAAGTTCTGATCAACTTGACATTTGTATTTGGAAAACATTTCTTTAAAATTAAAACATAATTAAAAACGACTAACAATTCTCGTATTGAAATGGAATGTACAACATTTTTTTCATTTATATTTGTATAGAAAATATAAATACATTATGCTATATACGTTCGCATTATTAGCCACCCGCCGACGAGACGCAAGCATAACTTAAACTTTCCTTTACGAAAAATACCTCTTCTTCCCGTTACAGGGAACGGGAACTTTCTGCGTGAGAAATCAAAACGCAGAACCGAATAAACGCAATCGTGGCGTAACTGTCGTGCACAAAGCGCTCCGGGCGAAGTGGCTAAATGGGAAAATCGCGTCTTTCATCGGTTATCCACCTCGTAACTCAACGTACACGGAAGGGTTAATGGACCGTCGTATGCGAAAATCGCTAGACGCCACGCAAATCGGCGAAATTAAGGATTCGGGATAATAAAGAGGCTGGAAACCAGCAGTTGCATAAGCAGCGGGTCACGACTGAGCGCGAGGAGGAAACGCCGGCGGTGAGGCGGAACTCGCGGCTGAGTGCGTATTATGTATTCTTGCACGAAGCACCGCATCCAGTTCTTCCGTACCGATGGCGCATTCATCGAAGATGTGTCCGCAGCACCTACGCGAGAGTGCGTGCGCCAATGACCCCGAGGCCTAACGGTCGAGGCAAATTTCTTTCCTGGGCAAATGAGGGGCAAACGTACTCGATCATTTTTTCTTTTTTTTTTTTGCCCCGGCGTATATAATGACTCGGGGATCTATAGAATCGATTCTCTTTCGCATGCCATCGCTTGACGTCGTAAGTACACGACGGTCAGATAAAAATCGTCTTATTACGAACAATTACGATCATCGCCGCCTTCATTTCTTTCTCTTTTTCGAAGCCGGAACAAACTTTTCTGATGGTTCAACAAACTCCGATATGCCATATAAATACTTGGTTTGAAACGATTCGAAGTCGTGATCAGCAAAGTTTTCATTATTTGGTTTAATTCGATCAATCCAATGATCGAACCTGGGCGAGCTATACTTGTTTCATCCATAAACATATCAAAGGTCATGTCAAAAATATATAACATTGACCGACGCACTGCTTTTGCCTCTGATTGCCTGCGTGATTTGTCCTTAGAGTACATTTAGATTTTTACCAAAGGGTAAGAAAACAAAAAATTAAAATTATAATTGAGAAGTGTTTTTCCTACTGCGACCACAACATATGTAAAAAATAAGAAACACCAAAATTATTATAGGATTATGTTTTCTTAAGAAAATAGCTTTGAAGTTTTGTGAGAAAGGTACAATGCTATTCTTCTCATGATCAGAGAGTGCGCGCACTTGAAACTCGGGTGAAGACGACTATTCGCGATACGAGGTAATGCTTGCCATTTACATAATATGCGTCATGACGATAAAATTTTGATAGTAAACAGCCACAAAATTTCATACATCAACCAAGGTGAATTTTGATGTTTACATATCTCTGAATGGATTAAGTATTCATGTACGGTATTTCAATGTTAATGTACAAATTGAACTAATTATATTATTGACTTGGAAGTAATTTACATAAAGAATGTTTAAAGAGTTTTCAAGAAGAATCGTTCGAGTTTAGCTTTAGAGAAAAATGCGCAGTTTCCAATGTACGGCATAAAAAGAGTTACAGCAGACAACCACGACGTTACCGAGCAAAGACAAGACTGTCATGAATCAAGGTGGACTTGTGCGGGAAGCTCTCGATGTAACAATAAAATAGAACACAGAATATATACAGAACCGGCAATAACCCAATACAAACAAGTACACTGGCGGGCTGAGTGCGTGCGCCAATGACCCCGGGTTCTAACGGTCGCGGTAAATTTCTTTCTGGGGCGAATAAGGGACAAACATTGTGTAGGAGGTTGGTAAGGCACACACCGGTAGAGTAGCGCACAACATCTCTCAGCCTCCCGCAGTCGCTCTCTTTCTCTCTTTCTGAGGACAGCTTTCGATCGTAGGACGATAAAACGGCCGATCGCCGGCCGATCTTGGAGACCAATCGAGAGCGATCCGTATACATCTATACATACATATATACTCTTTTCCAATATAATGCACTCTAGGGAGATCTCGATCCGCGATATCGCAATCTCCCGGTCTGCGTCCTCTACGCTGGCGAAGACGAACGTTTCCAGGAAAACGATCGCGAGCGCGCGCGCGGGGGTTACAGTTTATCGGTAAGTATAGTCGGAAGAAACCGCGGTTACGTCGGCGAGAGCCGGGTTAGATTTTGCGATTACAACTCAATCCTAAAGATATCACGTCGCGAAAACCGGCTAATTAAATGCAGCTCTTCTTCTTCTTATGCGAGAAGCTCTCCCGCCGTGCGAGGTCGAGCGCCGCGAGCTACGGGCGAATCGACACCGGCAGAGAAATTGCCCAATCGGTCCGGTAATTTATTAGAGGAAACTTTTTCATGCGGCCGCGTTCGTATATATATACGTTGTTCGAACGTGCTGAACGTTATGTGGGGTTCCGCTTCTTCCTTCTTCGGGGAGTCGATTGGTCATGGCTTTATTGAATCTCTTGCAGCGGGAAGACGACACTGCGCGTAAAAAGTTCGACTTAAGTGAAATGCATCGCTGAGGGCATAATATAGTTTGTTTTTCAACGCGAGGGAAATGGTAGCGAATGCTTCCTACCCGACGCTAACCTATCGAGGTCAATTAGATTTAGTACGTTTATAAAGCGCGTAATTACTTGGACTTGGATACTGTTTCTCGACGTATTTTCGAAATGTTTACGATTCGACGGAAGCAAGCGTGCTATATGTATAATTATATATGCACGCGCGCAATTAAACGTATCAGTAGAGTTGCTTCATCCTTACGTAATTCATTTACATTTTCCAACACTTGATATTACAACTTTCAAAATTGCTTCAATCGATGCACTACTTCAGCAGCTTAGAAACATAACGATCAGAAGCTGTCAGTTTGAATGTCGGTCTATAAATATGTTTTATTTTTATTGCCATGTTAGCACATAGTTATATATATAATTTCTTTTCAGGTAAATATGAATGGATGCGGAATTAAAAAGGTAAAGAATACGAAAATTCTTTACATTAGATTTTTTTTTTTTCAGGAGCTACAAAGGAGAAAATAACACTGAATTACCTTTGCGAGATTTTTATGAAATAGGATATACTTGTTCAAAACGATCTTACTTATGTAACTTATTTTGTATCCATAAATTTCGACTCAGTTATCCTGAATTTTCTTTAGAAAATGGCAAGGAATTGAAAAATTAGTAATTCAGACTTTTAGGAAGACTTTTAGTAGAATTGTTGGAATATACAGACGGCATTTTAATTATTTTAACTTTTTGAGTCAAAATTTACCGATGTTGAAGAGACAATATGTCAGTGGGAATATTTTTTACAAATTTGAGCCTAGATTCACACGCAGAAAAATACCAATCAAAGATACCAATACTTCTGGAAACCAAAATATTGCAAATACTTAATATCTAAAAAGCTACAATAATTAAATTTGTGGGACATTCAGCTTTTACATATATATTTCTTCTTTTTTTTTTTGGTATTTGGAACCAAATGAAGGGGCGGTATGATAAAAATTGTTTAAATGTGTTTAAATGGACAACGTAATATAATGTATGTCAAATTTAAATCTGTTATCGAGTACTTCGTACCATGAAATTTTATTGTAATAATTAAATCGATATATTTTGGAGGCATAATTGATATAAAAATGCTACAGTTACTGGATTGTTCCTTCTGTACGTTCCATTGATAGACGAATCTTTCGTAAATTTTACTCCACTAGCTTCTTTCTACGTATCTTGCGTATACATACACGAACACACTTTTCATATTTTATGACTCGCTGTCAAAAATATCGTACATGTATATTACAGTATTTTGGAAAAAAAAAATATATATACACCTTCATAATTTAAGTTTACTTTATATAGCAAATTTCCACATTTTGATGAATGCTGTAAGATTGTAAATCTCTTCAATATGATAGCGAGCTTTTAATGATGAGAAGACACACACGTGTACAATAAATCACATGTTTATATATTATTATACTATATCAAAAAAATTCATTTATGGTTTCTTCAAAATGAAGGTATTCGTCGACCTCTTGTTACTTTCCCTTTAAATAAGTTAGGTTTGGTTTTGTTTTTTATATATATACATTAAACATCTGCTTTAAATCAATTTTTTTCAGTATTAATTCAATCTTTTTTCATGTAACCTCCAGTAGTCGGAAACCGTAATGGTTAGATTTTCAAAATCCAACTATGTGTTTCTCATTCTAATTGAAAGACAAATTTGATATTAGAAAATTTGTTTTCGACATTTTAATTAAGTATAGTAATTCAGAATTATGGATGTCAAAAAAGTACGAGTTTTATTTTTCAAATCATTGAGATGTGCAACTCTGAGAAAAAATTTCAGAAACTTTCTTTTTTTAAAGGTTTAAAAATCAAATGTCTCGTAATAGATAAGACATTGTACCATCTTGGTGCGTTTTAGATGATTTATAGGATTGTGTGATGCGCTTGAATGAACGCTTTACAAATGTAGTCGGAATTCACTTTACATTTGTAAAGGATTCTATTCTGCACATTTTTGTACGGGGGTATAAGGTTTCCCTTCGAAATGCGTTAATGCATAAACCGATAATAATCGCATATTTTTCTCGAACGAAACTTTTCTGAGAACTCTATCGCAGATGAAACGAATTCTCGTAACGCAGCCTCATCTCCAGTATGAATTCTCTCCCTTAAAACCCTTACGCACTCCGTCAAGGGCTCACCGATAAGAAGCCCGGCGATACAGACATTCGACCACTGCGTTGTTTTGAAGGCGGATATCAGAATGTATCGGCACGGGTATCTGCCGGGAAACAATGTACAAGAGTAAAAAGTATCGAAGGAGCGAGACCAAAGGTAATGCAAACTGAAGGTGAATTTGGCCAAGAGATCATCAATGCGATAGGCCGTACCGTTTCGTGCCTATGCACAAGCTATATGTATATCGGTACGAGATCATCGCGCGGGATTCCTCTGTCTCCTTCTTGTGCCCCTCTCTTTGTCTCTCTCATGCCCTCTCTTTTGCGTTCTTTCTCTCTATCTCTAGTTTCGCTTCTTTCTTTCGGTTCTCTCTTTGTTTTGCCCCTCTCCCTTGCCCACCCGCCTCGCTGTCTCTCTCTCTCCTTGTTTTTCTTCGTCCGTTTCTCTCACACTCTCCCGACTCACCTCAAGTTCACGCGCGTTCCTGACCGCGAGGTCATTGGGCAGCCTGCTTCGCAACAAATCATGGTTAATGATCTGCCCGTACTTTACCCCCTTACTACACTTTACCGTATGCCTTATAATGAGCCAAGGTGACGCTTGACTCGATGCAGGACCTCTTTGGCCAACGCGGGAATCGTGTACCGAGCTTCGAAACAAGGTAACTTGCTTCGGCACGGTTTCGACGACGGCGGTAGGCACGTCCACTACCGTAACGTATAACGCCTGCGAAAATTAGCTCTAACCCGTTTATGGAAAGTTAGAAGCGTTGCTGTATACGTTAGAGGTCGTAACCCGATACGCCGCGCCGTAACGGTTATTATTGCCGAACGATAGTGAAACGGCGTTAATCGGCGGATTTAATTTTACGCTGTTATTTCGATTAATCCGATGTGGATTTATGGCCTGGAATTTTGATAAACTAGCTCGACGCTTTTGGAAAATGGTCGTTATGCGCTACGTTCTCGGAGGCCATTTTTCCGGCGCGGCGGTGCCGAGGAGTTAAAAGGTGACGGCGAAAGGTTCTCTGGTATTCGGTGAAACTGCCTCGCGGTCCGGCGTGCGTTTTGTCTATACGTGCATGTCTTTAATGTATTTTAATGATCGAAGATTTATTTGAATAGTATTATTATTTTGCTGTGGGATTTTTCAACTATACATATATAAATGCCGTGGAACGACAGTCACTTGGTAAATGCGGCTTAAGATCTGTCGTTTGAATTTGCTTTTTAATTTAATTTGTCTGTTTCTTTTTTCCCTCTATGATAATGGTAATTCAATAATGTTCATTTTATACTTATGGATATATGACAATATTTCACGATGACGGTAAGTCATGATCGATCAAGAAATAGTGTTCTCGATTGTTGATGAAGTGCTTACCTATATAATGTATGGAATACCTGTTGTCATTGCAAAATATTTTCAAAAATATGGTTCTTGTGCAGTCACAAAAATGGTGGTCTCAAGAAAAACACACGCCAAAACACCCATAAATTAGTCTGGTTAACATCAGAATATTTTTAGATTCACGTAAAGATTCATCATATATAGAGGTTAAGGAAGAGCAACCCCTACATTCGTCCATCATACATCTATATCCGTAACAATTATGAAATGCCAATATAGGATTACAATTGAGTAACGCGAATTTTCGGATGTTCTTGGATTTTTCATTGTTTAAATTTTCCCATACATTTGCAGACTTAGTTGGAAACCTTTTTAAAGGCGTAATGGTTGGACTACAACTAATTTATGAAATAAGTTTATTTTTTCGAAAAAAAGTCAACCAATGAATTACATAGGTACTGGCATATGCATCAGGTGCAATACCAGAATTTATATATGTATATATATATATATGCATGTTTTTTCTAACTCTGTTATATGATATTAGACATCATATCACAGACTGCACAATTGTAAAGCAAGTCAAAGGCACATTGTATGAAGAAAGCACCAATAAGGAATAATAATCCTTAGATATGAAAGATCATATTTTAAATACCAATCGAAAGAAAAAATCGTTGACTAAACAATAGGATTTGAAACAAAGTCTAGACTTTTAAGAAAAGGGACAATTTAAATTTAAACTTAAAGGTGATTCAATTCATGATCTAACTATAACTTTTAACTTCAACTTCAACTTTAGATTTAAGCGATCAAGAATATAATTTTGCGCATTTACTTTAATTATACTTTTTAAGAAAAGTTGTCATTAACAACTTTGTCTGAAGGTTTACATTCGAAACAACTCATTTTTAAGGTTCATTTCCTCAATCTTAACCGAAACTCTGTATATTACATTTAATCAAAGACAATAGAATGATAAAGGGTTCGAAGTGTTGAATATTTTGTTCACGATTTTGAAACATCTCAATTACATGACAAGTTTTACACATCGCGATAAGTAATAACGTTCAACAATCAATTCTGCAATGTTTTCAGTGATCGTTACAATCATTTCTATGTATACAGCACTTTTTATTTTATTTTATGTTCCTTTAAATAAGCATCAAGTATTTTTAGATGTTGACACTATTAATTGTATCAATAACACATGTGCGACAAGTGGTGAGAAGTTTTTTTAGATTTTGTATTTCCCAACCATCTTCGCGGTCTGGATCACCGTTCAAACTTATATGGGGATGATCCAAGATTGTAATAATCGGATCGACATTTACGTACGGCGGTGCTAACTATTTTTCTTGGGAGATTCTTACTTCTATATCATGATTTTTTTTTTTTTTTATTAAAAATGTAGTAATAAAGCTGAAAGAATTTAATTCCGTTTCTTTGTCAACCATTTCGTTGCCACGTGAAAAACAATACACGAAACAAAATCAGATCCTCACAGATACAACTTATAAATATTTCAAGTTATTCGATATTGCGTTCTAGCAAATGCTCCATGAATCTCTTCGCTGAAGTTCATTTTTTTCCTATGAATACATTTAAACTGGTCAATTAGTGTTCGTTGAAATGTGAATGACGGAAATGCAGTAAACTTATCTGCAACCTTTCGTTCGTGTTTAAAACGGGAGTTTCAGTGATTCATAAGGTTACGCACTGTAGCAAAGGAGATTGAATGGATGTGTAACAATGCGGCAAGAATGCGCTTCGGAACTAATTCCAAATCTTGCATACGGGCGCGCGCCAAGAGAAGTGGCGTAAATTCGAGCTATAATATTGCGTAGACACGAGGTATGTTCCTATTTAAATATTTGTCTATGCATCTTTGCACTGCTAACTGTAAATATCGCTATTGCCGTACGCAACGAATTATTTTCCGTAATTTTCCGCAAACATTTTTTGCGGTTACGGTACCGACAATTTACAAATCTGCTCGAAAATTTAAGAAAATACGCGTAGTTTCAAATTTGTTCGACGAAAATGTCAATGCTGCTGAAGTAACTACATTTCATTTCTTAATTTCTTATGTCGTTTGTTATGCTTTAATAATACTTTACCTAAGGTATGTTAAGAAAGTACCATATATTACTCCCTCTTTACGAATAAACTATATTGTCATTCGCAATAATGAAACCTCAGAAATTCTGTAAATTTATAGAATGACAAGATAAAAAATGAAAGTTTCACAATTTTTAACTTTCACTCCAATAATAAGGAATAAAATTAATCGTCCGTTAACGGATCCATCATTTTATTTTTTTTCGACCAATGATTCGGCATTTGTTTATGTCCTCTTCAGTGGATATAACCTTAAAATCATTACAATAAATAACACTGCACTTCAATTAATTACATATTACAAATTACCCTGCAAACACAGAAAGTAACAGTAATGTAACATTTATATAATTGTTACTTGTTACATAAATATTACATAGTCGTTATATACCTGTTACTTTTGTGAATTAATTTACATCGAACAACTTCAATGTTATGTATTGATAACATCCACATTACACGTAAATTATTGGATGTACATTCATTTAATTCTTATATGTAATTAATTCAAGTGCAGTGTGTTATTTAATAAGTATACTACCTACACTCATCTACAGTTTAGGACAAGTTCTTAAACAGAAATCATTGACTTGTGAGGCATTCGATGGGTCGATTAATTTTATTCCGTACTCTCTAAATATGAATCACTGAAAAACCGATGATTATCAGCAAATAGTCGCTGATTGAATCAGTAAACTACTTCTGTTACTGATTCATATGTTAAATTTAAATTTCACTGAAATAATCAGTGAAATACAGTCCACTAAATTAATCAGTAAAGTACACATTTCGTCCTCTCTCCCTCTATCTACCTTCAGCATACATAACAGTTTCATCGTCACTTTATTTTTAAACAATATAAACTTTTACATGATTTAAAAGTTCTGCATCAGCTGCTTAAATCAGTGATTAATTTCACTGGAAATCTCAGCGGAATTTCCAGCGATTTTTATTTAGAAAGTATTATTAACTATTCTATAGTTCAACTCAACTTATTTACGTATCATCTTGAGAAATTTTACTCCAATGAGAGCCGAAATTCATACTTGAAAAAGGGTACTTACATTCTTTGACAAAATGCTATTCTGTTTTCACCCTAGAAAATATAACGATAAGAAAACTGTTTTAGTTTTTGGGTATTAGTTTAAATTCATCGTATCTTTGTCAACTTTATTTTTTAAATTCTATGTTATTACGACCCTCTAAATTTATTTGGAATGAAAATTGAGCCACCCCTGAATCTTTTCATTCATTTTAGTCTTAAATATCAGTCTGTCTAAAGTGAATACATCAGTGTTCATCTATACTTATGTACTCGGTTATTCCTTAGAAATTGATATATTACATGACGAGGGTGTAAAGTGCACTTTTACGCACGAGTTAGGTTTCCAATTTTTGTATTTGGTTGTGAAAAGACAATGATTGAAGTACCTTACATGCCTCGTATTACTGCTTAAAGTGAACATTTACGGATTCCGGATTGAAATAAACAAGTTGCGCATGTCACCTTCCAGCGTGCATAAATGTTGACTTTACGCACTGAATTCGGACATAATTAGAAAGAGAAAGTGATTTTCATGCTACCTCCTATATAGACGAAAATTCGTTTTTTAGGTTTTCGGCTGCAACTATATTAGCATAAGGTCCATAAAAATGTATCCATTCGCATAATTTCTCTTCAAGAATCATATTATATTTAGTTTAGCTCAATACGCTCAATATGCGCCCCTCTTACAAATGATTTTGTAGTATATTCTATTCTGTCCTATAAAAAAAAGTATTACACAGAATAGATGTCAGTTAATTTGTTTTCTTATATAAATTATGTCAAATATAAGCAACGCTTCTATCTCATGAGCGAAATCATTTTACCAGACAGGATGAGACACAATTCAAAGTCACATTTAGAGACTTGGAAATACCTTTTGATCGTTGGTATATAAATTTATTTCTTTTGTATTTCATTTGATCGATTTAAAAATTCCAATTCCTCATATCTTACTACAAATTTGCATTTGGTAAATAGGAAGTGATAGCATCATCGTAATCGTTCAAGAAAAAATCTCTATAACGGTTAATTTACAAATGCAAAAATTTTTAATTAAAAACGACTCTAAAATGTGAGAAAATCATTTCCGACAGAAACGCTTACTACGAGGTTACGATAAAATGTGAGTTTTATTGTGGTTGCAACGTTTTGTTTACATCGCGTGCATTTTCGATAGAGAGGTAAAAAAGAGATGACGGAAGAATGATAAATAGATAAATAGATAAATAGACGGAGAAGGAAGGAAAGGAGAGAGAGAGAGAGAGAGAAAAACCGAGGGAGACGAGGAGAAAAAGAAGAAAAGGCCGAATAAGTAGAAGAAGAGAAGAAGAAGACGACGAGGAAGAGGACGAAGGAGGAGAGAGAGAGAGAGAGAGGAGGAAAGGAGGGAGCGACAGAGACAGTAAAGGGTTAAGGCGAAACGGAGCGAGTGAGCTTGAGTGGAGGTAGGGAGGATCCGGGTCACAGATCAGCGTCCCGCGTGAGCCTGAAGAACCGTGGAGCCGGTCTCATCGAGAGCGCGCGTATCGCGAGCACACCGAGCTATAGCCGAGTACCTGCCTGCACGCTCGATTCGGTTCGCGCCGCACTCTCGTGCTCCTCGGCAAAAGTCCACACTCTGCGGGGGCAACGCGGCCTCCCCCGCACCCGCGTGTTCTGCACTGGGGCAGTTTTTCAATTGATCGTATACAGCAAAGCGAGTCTCCGCTTTTTAAACAGCTTCACAAGCAATTCTGAAGCAGCCTGTCTGCTGAGAGCGAGTAGCGAGCATTTTTTCGCGTTCTTATAACGCCTTCGCGGCGTTGCGCGAGACGTCGATTGTTTCTTTTAACTTACCGATATCGCGGTTTTAAGCGTCATTTTCATCGGCACGAAGGTCCTTTTTTCAATAAGTTTGCGTACATCCAACTGATGTAATAAATTCACGTAAATACTGACGTTAAAAGTACCCTCAATTTTGCCATTAAACGGAGTAAATATTTGCATAATGAAAGTCATTCCTCGAAATAGGATGAAATCAAAGTATATAGGTTAAAATTTGTAATCAAATGTTTGTTCGGTTAATTGCAATATATGTAACATATATATTATGTAACGATACGATGCGATATTGGGATTTAGTTAGCAAAATTATTTGGGCACGAGATACGCCTCGCGGCGTGACGTGCACTATTTTTTTCGGACATATTCTATTGTCTTCGTATACGGGGATAATGAACCGTTTATTTCTAGGTAAATAAGTAAAAATGTAACTTTAACCGATAAATATATATTTTGGCAATTGTATCGATTAAGTGATGGAAATAGGTACGTATAAAAATAAGAAACGATTTCAAGAAAATTTGTTTATCGACTTAGCAATGACTAATTCGGGTGCATTTGTGAGAATTTTTCTAGTAAGCAATCAGAATCGTAGATATTTTTAAGTGGATAAATGAATAAATATGAAAATAAACATCGATTAAAAAAAAAAGAAATCCAATAAATAAATTTTCGTAAATAATAAGTCTCAATAATTGCGATAAATATTTGTTATATTATTACCAGATAGCACAGATGCTAAACGTCTCTGAAAATTGATGAAAATTTATAAAAACCAAATAAATACTCCATAAATGTTCGAGTTAGTAAAATTATTGGAAGCAGAAATGAAAGATGTAAATCACTAAAATAGACACGAATAACAAAAAATGGTGTTAATAACCAGAAAGTATTGAAGATTAATGCTTTATTACATAATATAGTAAAAAAAAAAAAAAAAATGAGAATTTATATAAAAGTTAAAAATCGTATGATATTGAATAAAAATTCGTAATTGTCAAGGAATATTTAAAATTCTATTTTTTATGCTTTTAAACCAATTGAAATTATTCTGCTTAAATTTTAATAATTCAATACTTTTTGTCGTAGAGAATTTAAGCAATATGATGACAGTTGCATTAAGTTGCTTTAAGATAATGATACTAATGATCGATTGGAAGAAAAAGTAACTATACTTAGTCATCTCTGTATACGGAAGCAGACCTAGATACGGTGATTTTAAATTTCCATGATGGATATCTGTCTGCGTAATAGGTATGTAAGCATAATTAAATTGCTGCGGAAAAACTACAATTGCAGGCATAAAGAAGGTAAACATTTTTTTATAACGTTTACTTAATTTCCACTTAATGACACAAATATCATTGAAGTTTCTGTGAAATCGATATTTATTTATTTATTTATTTATTTATTTATTTATTTATTTATTTATTATACTCGCTATTGGTCACGCAATCCATGTCTTTAGTCGTTCCTTACGCTTGGTCGAAGATCCTTTATAAGATCACTATTGTGATTTAAAAGTTTTGATTATATCACGTGCATTTTCGATAGAAATATTAAAAAAAAACAGATGTTGGAAGAATGATAAATAGATAAATAGATACATGGAGAATGAAGGACGAAAATGATCTAGAGGGAGAATAATATCCGCCCCTCCCCCGCGTCCGCGTCCGCGTCCTGAAAATAGCTTCACAACCTGTGGTTTCTGAAAATAGTTTGTTTTTTATTGTTAGTATGGGAAATTGAGTTACACAATGCAGAAAAATTACTTTCTTTGGAATATTAAAAAAAAATGCATTCAATGTTTATTAATAGTTAATGTACCCTGGTAGAAATTAATCGTGGCATTCCGTTTTATTCTAAAGGCCCTATATCATTATAAAATCTGTACGAGAAAATCTCCCGATTCTGTCCAGTTTTGTGCAGAAACATTATTACTATAAATTATATAGGTTACATAAAATACGAATTCTGTCTCGTTTCTATATCGATTTTGTCTAGAAAATACTAGATATGATGCTTAGGTTAGAATAAAATAGATTTTCCTATTCTTGGTAATCTAGACAGAATCGATACAGCGCCACGATTAATTTCTGCTAGGGTAATGTTTATATTTATGATAATATCAGTGGTGCGTAGAATAATGAAGCAGCATTGATTTTTACAGTTTGAAAAACCACCCAAGCATAATAAAGCATTGTTTTCGAATTTACCTTTTCTTTCACGTATATTGGATTGTTCCTTCGTATGTTGCATTATGAAGCCTTAATTAATCACAATCTGAAAAAAAAGATTGTGTATTTGATAATCTTTTATATGGGTGTTATTCTGCGACGTATGACGTTGTATGTTCAGAGAAAACAGGTATTATCATAATATTATACTAAAGTATCGACAAATGCCCTACATGTACTGAATTAAGAAGAAGATAGTTTTCACTCAATTTCAGGGACCTCAGGCTGCACTGAACTAAAATCAGGATAAACAATCATAAGGGCGCTATAAAATTCTCATTTTTACTTGCACCTTGAACAAAATTGTACACTCTCAGGAGCGAAAATTTACTCGGAGAAATTTAGAGAGCTTCGCGTCTCTCTATTTACACAGAGGGTAAATTATGCTACGAGGAACCCGGTACCCATAGCTGACCACCGTGAACCATCATTTGCCACCAACCCCGGGGCCACCGAATACGCTGCGACCCGACGCTTCGATCGTTCCTTCCTTCTTCTCTTGAATAGTTCTCAGCTGCTAGCTCGTTTGCTCGCTCGCTTTGCCGGAACGTGCAGCATCGGGCCGAGACCGGACTCACGCACTCGCCGAGACGTCTCGTTATACGGACGTACGAACGGTCGATGAGAGAGAAACACGGAACGATCTTCTGCCCTTCGTCCTCCTGGTCTCTTCTCTTTCTCTCCCGTTCTCCTTTTTTTTCTTTTGTCGGTCGTGAATTTAGTTTTTGTTTCCAATGGGCAATTTGTCGTTTTTTTTCTCCGTGGATTTTCATAATATATTGCGAGGAAAGTTTAAGTCGCAAGTCAACAGTGTAATTATATTTGCTTTTGACTAATTGGACTCCGTTTCCGGAAATTACGAGAATGGCTAATATTAGGTATCAATCTGTACGAATTGTTGGAGAATAATTCTCATTTACTATACGTAATGTAGAATTGCAACCAGGTTTTACTTTAAAAATTCAAGATTAAAATGTACATTAATCGCATTAACTCTCCCGATAATTGTAAAGAATTTTCAATACACTAATAAGGTTAGTGCCATATTGATTACAATAATTAAGATTACTATATTGATTGATTTTATGAAATCTTAATAATTAATCCGAAAAATTCTCGACACTCTATTCTATATTGTTCTTGATATACCATTAAATATTTAAATCAGGAATTCTTTACAGATCTGACGAATTCAATATGAGTTTCACAGTTCTCTCGACTCAACCATATCAGGTAGGTATTAAAACGTACTGAAATATAATATCCGTTCAAGAGTATAGAGCATTTCGAAACGTGCGGTGCGGAAGGCAGTTCACGAAGAAACTTTGTCCCTGGTATCAAAAGACCCTTAGTGCTGCCTCGAAGGCCGCGAGTACGTCAACGACAGCGAAGTCGTTGGAGGGTGGCGCCAGAGGGGGTGAAAGGGACGTAGATCGATCTTTCGATCAGGAGGTCGATAACCTTCGAGATGCGAGAGTCCTGGAGGCAACTGGATCGCGAAAACGGTAGCCTGGATGGTGTGGCGGTGGCGACGACAACGACGAGGGTCGGACAGTAGCCGACCGGTTATAAATGAGGGAAGCAATTTCCAAGTTGGCGACTCGATGAGTCTTGGACGGAAGACCGCTCGAGTGACGAAGCAGGTGTGCCACAACTTCTCAAAGTCTCTACGACTTTACAAGCCCTAAACTGTGCTCGAACTACGACAAGGTGGGCATTTTTGATACTTTGGAAATTACGAAATTGCTGACGTTGACGAAATACGAGCGCTCGCAGAGATCGTCTTAGAGGGACGTGACACTGTGTACGTGAACTGTTTAAGAAGATCTATATATTACTTACCAATTCGCTGGGGTAAAAGAGAAACTTTTATTATTATTTTGATAGAATTAATCGCAGTAGTATTTGTGAATTAATAAATATATATTTTATAATATATTCTATATATATCTTTAGAAAGGAGAGACGTCACAACCTTTCCATCCTATGATCACATGCGATCATTGCTCGAAGAAATCTACAGAGCTGTAAGTCAATTATAGCAATTGACTATAAATATAAGCATATAAAAGTTCTTGTGGTTTAACAGACTATAATATGACTATAGTCGATCAACAGTCGGCTGAAGGACGACAAAAAGACAGACTAATTTCGTATTCTTTTCAAAGGAGGTGGATCAATAATGTCCATCTTTTTTACTATATTCTAGTAAATTTTTTTGTTAGATATTTGTGCATGTGATATCGGCATTTTGTCCTGAAATTTCTGTACCTGAGACGACGTTTAAGGTTTGTCAATTGTTTGTGATATGTAGATGTGTAAAAATTTATTTTATGCTCGCTTAAGGAGTGTACTGGATTGCATGTCTACGTGTCTTTCAAAACGTGATTGCTTTCCAAATCTTATAAGTTTAACGAGTATTTCATTAACTCTGATATCGTTTCTTGGTTTTCAAATTCAAGTTTGGTATAAAAATGATTGAAAATTAAATCGAAATTGATTTTTAAATTTATTATGATTATATTGTACTAATTGAAATTATTACTTATTTTATTAATAATTAATGATATTATGTCGTATATTATAATTTACATAATCATTGATAGTGCGGTAATGGTTGATGTGGACATGTAAGTAGCGAATTACCGATTGCTGCGATGAGTGACCCAACAAACTCCGGAATATAACAGCGATTGATGATGTTGGTTTGCACCGCCGTCGACGCTTGCTGTCTCCTTCTTTTTCTTCTTCCTCTTCTTCCTCTTCTTCCTTAGTTTCCTCTCATTCGCCTTCGCGTTCGTTCTATTCCAATTTCTCTTCCTACAATGGCGCCACCTTAATAAGACAGGCCCGGAGGAGATTATTGAAATTAATATTGATGCGGTCTCCATAGGCCGAAGATTAATTTTAGGTCGGTGTCGGAGTAATGTGCGACTGCAAATTGAAGACAATGCTAAACGATGCAAGATTTATAACCACTGACGATTTATAACTTCGCACGATAATTCTTCACTGGACTTTTCCATGTAAGAGTATACGCATGCTGATTACAATGACACTATTATGTCATTGGAAAGAGACAAAATATTATTCTGAAATGTTTATAAATTTTTATAACATAGAATGTATTAATCGTGTTTACAATTTGATTTATCAGACATCGGAAAATGGAGACTTTAATTAACGGTGATAAAACACAACAAAAAAAAATAATAACATTACAGAGTAACAATAATATCGATAAATGTATAATTATCGTATAATTTTTCACAATCACACGATTTTGGAAAAAGCATCACGTGATTTTGATTGATCTTCATATCTATACGTACCCGACGTAAATTCGATTTTTACATATGTATTTTTACATGGCAAGTGATAACTGCAAATCGTGAAACGAAATGTACTAAAATTAAAAACAATATACCATATATTGGGTCTTTAAGAATTACGTAATTTCGATCGATAGCAATAATATTTATCGAAAATATTTTACCAGTTTTAAAATCCGAGAAAATCCATTACAACTACCGTCTGCACTTTAGTCGATTCCAGTCGTTCGATCGGCATTACTGTAATAAAGACAAAGGGGCTATGAAATAAGTGCGGTAGCGCTCCACTCTGATAACGTTAACGGAGTACTTCATCTTGATCTGCGCTCATCTTAAGCGTGGGTGTGGCGCGTACGAGTAATCGACCCTTTAATTTCCACAAAATCAGGGATAACGAGCACGAACTCATCGACGTTTTCTTCCTTTCTTCCCGTCACTTATCAAATCGAAAATTGCTTTGTAATTTTTAAGATGGTCGTATTTTGGTAAAGAAATCGTTGCTTAGTTTATTTACCAATATACTAATATAACTTGTACCAAAAAAATTCATTTCGTGTCTATATGAAAATAGGAATCAATGCGAATAAATGAATTATTTGAGACCATTAGATTATATTTTATTAATCAAATAAAAATAGAAACAATTCAGATTCTATTAATCTGTACGATTTTATATAAAAATCAATTCAAAAATAGTGCTTTAAAGCATTTTCCAGGTAATTTAGTATGGAAATATCTGCAACGTAACTTTTTGCAATATTATGCGTTTACATAATATTATGCGTTAACATCAAATTTTCACAACACCAAGAAGGCAAGTCCATCAGCATTAGAGGCTTCTAATCCTGTACGTCAATAACCTCATTTCTCATTCATATAATGTATCTTATATGTATAACATAGAAGGTAAAGTTAAAATATAACAAAGTATACCTTAGGGAAATATGAACGGAAAAGAAGTCAGCGAAATTGACACAAAAAGATGTGACGAAATTGGATAAGAGTAAAAATGTTAAATCTCGAAAAGAATGTAAATGATAATAAAAGGATATAAATGATAAAATGATCATAATTTATATCAACTTTTACACATTAGGGACACAATCAATCAGCGTCAGATTTCATAAATTGAAATTTATAAATTCAAATATTTGTTCTCAATATTTTATGCTGACCTTGAATCAACTCTTAAGGTACCAAAAGCCAGTCGATAAAATATATATTTTTTTCCGCGATTCCTTTGTTACCGTTTGATTTCTAACTGAAAGCTGTAATTTCAAAATTTCAGCCTTGTTGCGACGAAATTAACATTATGTGAAGTGGTTATAAAACAAATTTCAGAAAGATTGATTAAGAAATGGCGAAGAAGAAACCCAAAATAATTCAATCGTCTCTCGTTATTTTCGTCATATTCTTTATCAAACATTTTGAAATTTGTTTTGTGACTTTATATAATGCTTAACTTCTTTGCAACGACCCTGGTAAAAAATGAGTTCGTTTTGTAATCTTGTTCAAGGTAATTGTCCGAAAATTGCTTTCTTTTTAGATAAGTCTTTGTAAGATCTTGATCATTTTTTATTTTTTTTGAAAAGAATAAAAATCAGATAGAATCAATGGTTAATTAAAAGAAAATAAATTAATTGATACGTTCAATTTGTTATAATGTAAAAAAAAAAATGAAAACTTTTGTGGTTTGTGGAATACTGAAATGGATTACCGTAACGTAGAAACTTGATGTAAAAAAATCAAAACAAACCATGTTCTAGTGATGGATAATATTATTCCGTGTTCTTAAGAAATAGAAATATTAATTGGGACTAAAAAAGATTGGAATTAGATCAATATCGAATGATGGATTTCTCTTCTGCAGATTATTATCGTGCGATTAATCATGAATTTTAATCAAGAATGTTAATCAAGAATTTACATTATTAGAATCTTTTTTGACATCCAATTAGGTCTTTTTCTAAATCACTTTTAAATCTTCCATGTTAGGATCAAAAATAGATAAAATTTTTAAGGCCGCGGATCAATGTAAGAGAACCGAAATTTAAGGAAATAAGTTTATATACCTATATATATAAACCTTTATTCCATTCATCCTTTTTGGAATGGATAATATTGTATTTTACACGTTGTATCACGTTATATAGATTGTAGGTTATTGGGGCCCCGTTATTGATTTGACGCTTTTGTTTTGTATAAAAATATTTCGAACGCCAGTAGCTATAAAGAGGATACTTACTAACTTGTCTCCACAGTTTTTTATTGGTCATGTACCATTCACAATATCCGCGTTCTTTCTGTATCTTTAGTTGCCAAGCAATTACAACAGTTTCAAATTTTGCAGTCTCAATCCGGCTCATTGTCAGCCGAGCGTATATTTAAATGCTTTCCATTGAAACATCCGGAGAAATTCGCGGCTCCGGTATAAAACGGAGCGTCGTCCTGGTTTACCACTTACATTTAAAACCTATCCGCACACCTGGCTTTCGTCCGTAGTATAGATTCGGCCTTTTGTTAGGTGAGTGGGATGAAGAGAAAAAAATCTACGCTAAGATGAAAAACACGAAGTGAGCCTCCCGGCCTCTGGAAATCCGCCAAATAATATAGTACCACCGCATTTCCGGCGGTCCTGGAAGCTCGGCAAAAACCTGCAGGCCCGTCACTCGCACACGAATTCGTCGTGGCCGGCATGCGTTGTGGCTTCGACTATATCATTGCCAGAAAAGGCTTATGATCGTTTTACGGAAAAGACTATTTTTGTTGACAGAATGCAAGGTATTTATTAAAATATTGCAAGCCCGTGGTAAGTCAAATAAGCATTTCTTTTAAAAAACTTCACATCATCTAATATAATAAAACTTTAAAGTTTGCTATTACGAACTTGTGATCTTTCAAGTATTCTAATGTACGGAGCATTATTTGCAATTAAAAGAATTAATTTATCAAGGAAAATCGGATAGAATTTTTTTTGATTCCCGAAACAAACAGCTATCACGTTTCAGAAGAAGTTTCATTTCCTAAGATCCATGTTATACGTTATCTATACAAACGAAGAATGGGTTTTTATATCAATAAAAATTTTTTTTTTTACAAATAACCTTAACAAATTACGTACTTCAATATATCACTTGTACAGAACAACCAAATAAGATACTTGGTTATAGCATATCCTAATAGATTTAGTTAGTATAGATCCAACTATTTTATTTTTAAATCCAAAGGAATACTTTAAAAATGAGATAAAAACTTGTAGTTTCAGTAAAACCAGTAAAAAAATCAGCTTTTACAATAAAGAAGGGCAGAGTATTCACTTAAAAAAAAAAATATATATATATATATATATATTCAAAAAGCTATATGTTTTTTTGATTTTCTTTATATGGATGTGCGTGCGTGTGTATGTGCGGGTATATATATGTATATATGTATATATATATATATGAAATGTCGCACACTGTGTATGCATAGTCATCGATATTTAGAATGCGAACGCGGCGTTCGAGTGCCAAACTGCATATTCCATCTTTTGTTGGGCAGTCAAGTCGAGAGCGAATCCAAGAGCCATCGGAATCGAAATCCGGAATCCAGCTGCTCGTGTTGCAGTCGCCACGTGCCAGACCGGTGAGCATCGCTCGTCGTGTATTATTATCGCCCACACACTTGCATCCTCGCACGCGAGAATAAAATTGGCCTTTCATTTTCGTGAATGCGCAAATGAACAGACGGTATTGTTGGTTCGCGAGCGCGCGCGCACACAATCGCCGTGGGAGGCGCGCGAAGAAAGGAGAACGTTTTATTTTTTACGGTATTTTGTCATCGCACGTGCTTCCTATATGACGATTAAATTTTTTAAGTCGTCGATAAACGCATTATTAGTACAGTGCACATATTTTCTCTAAGAATGAATATGAAAGTGACAAATATCACTTGGATAGATAATTTCTTTCTCTGTTTCCGATAAAAGGACTTAATGCGACATAGATAAATTGGCACACATTTGATATAAATATATATATATATACCATAATACAATTATTTTAGAAAAACTCACGAAGGAGTTTCCCAAAGAAACTTCTTGGTTTTGTCGGTCCAATAACAAAAATCTCAAAAAATAATAAAAATTTATTTAGTGTGCCCTCTTCAGAATACAAAAATCATCTACAAAGATTAAATCGTTTTTAAAAAAATATACAAGATTATCTACAACGATTAAATCGTTTTTTTAAATATATAAAGAATGAAAAAATAGGCTTTAAAATAAACTCACATAGTAGATAGATGAAAAGATGTTTAGTTTAGAACGATTCTAAATCAATAAAAATGATTTGGAAGTGCTAGAGAGCATGAAATGATCAAATAGTAACTAGTAGCCAGCTTAAACAGTAACTAGAGGTCACAAGTACGGTTTTTGGTCGTTTCATCCTGGTGTATTTAGTGGACCTCTCCGTCTTCAAATCACTTTCACTGCACGTATTA
>JAPYZR010001995.1:0-32821 GCA_030522945.1 Trichopria nigra
TGATTGTATACGTTACGTAGAATCACCCTTACAGAGCCCAAACTTTGAAAAAAAGTTTCAATCTTTTTTTATTTATATTTTTATTGTTGAAAAGCTCTGCCGGTAACCTAACCTCAAAACAGGAAAAATGTAAATAAAAATGGATTTAAACTTTTTTCAAAATTCGTGCTTTGGAAGCATTTTTTGGAAGCATTTTCTCTTATCAGCAACAAAAATAATTTATTTCGGATATTCCTTCTTTAATTTGGAATTAATATCACCGATGCGTAGAATCACCCCTCCAAAGCCCGAATTTAAAAAAAATGTTTCAATACATTTTTATTTATACTTTTCCTGTTTTTAGGTTAGGTCGGTAACTGTTCTACTTTAGAATCACCTTAAGGGGAGGATAAAGCTGCTCAGTCGATAACGTCAATTTCTAACCTAAAATATTCAAATTAAACAGAAACTAGATATATTTTCGAATCGAAGTCTATTTTAGTGCGCTTTTACGCGTTTTTTTTTAATGAATGTACATCAACTATTAGGGATATCGATTCAGAATTTGGTCGAGAATTCGCAAGAATAACGTTGAAATTACACCTTTAATATAATTCTATTCTTGCAAATTCTCGTCCAATTATAAACTGATTCCGAAAGAATTTGACGCACCTTCTTTAAAAAAATGTAAAAGCACCATAATATAGAGTTGGTCTTGAAAATATACCTAGTTATTGTTTGATTTGAAATATTGTAAGTTAGGAATTGACGTTATCGACCATGCCTCCTAGGTGCCTCTTAACGGTAAAAATAAAAATAACATTCTTCGTTAATCATTCTATAATTTCACAAACATTCGACTAGGGTTAAAAAAGGAGATTTTTCGACTCAACAAATCACAACAAATTAGAAGTCTGTAGTCAGTATTTTATTTGTAAACATCCCTCAATAAATATTTCTAAATAGTAAATAGGGAATTCGTTTCGCAAAGATGTATTCTGATAATAAAATTAATATTTAACTAAGTAATTGAAAAGTCATAAAGTGTGAAGCTGAAAAAAATAATTTAGATTAATATTTTTAAATTAACTGTGGCTTATCTCAGAAAATGTGTAACAGTATATTTCATTACAAGTATGGGAAAATAGTAATGAACGACATATTTCTTAATAGAATTCGGGAAATGTTATCTAAATGTGTGTAAAGCCGAACTATACTTCAGTATTTGCATTTTTTAATTCATTAAAATTGAATTGATAACCATTCTATTATGTTTATCTTTCATTTTTAAGAAAATCAACAATCAAAACAACATTACGAAAGCATCATTTTCCAACATTGATCGATTACAGAAAGTATAACAAATGTATGAAGACTTACCGCAGGATGGACATTCTGACGTTTCTTCGTTTTCTGGGATTTCTGTGGTCGTTGTCTGCATCGGACGACTTAAAATTTGTGCCAGCCATTCGATAAACGTGTGTTGTTTATTCGTATCGGAGTAAAACGATTCGTCGAATTTGATTGGCCTGGTCTCTGGTTCGGGTAATTTTACCTATACAGATTGGCGCATCATTTCGTTAAACATGTGTTCTACATACTATAGTCAGGAAAACTTAATTTATATATTACACATCAAGTCATAAATATTTTTTGTTGGTGACATGTTTCCAGTATTTTGTAACTTTTTCAGTTTTAATCTGTGCGAAGTGCTAAACATAATTTCAAATTAGGAAAATTAATTATTACAAGTAATCAAAGAATGATGAGTACTATAAAAATGAATAAAATAGTTTGCTAATACATTATTTATTTATAAATAGAATAGTCGATGACGATTTATTTGATATAGCTTCTTCATGTTGCTAATCGTTTTGGTAAACTTGAAGTTTTATTGTAATTCAAAATAAATTAACGACTTGTTTTCATTATATCCTCATTTTTACTTTTATTTTTACGATTACTAGTGACTCGTGCTAATTAACACGAACGTAGTTATTAGTTGTTATGCATATATCCCGCATGATTTATCTTCGTCGTGACATGAACGATACATGCATAAACCTATGTACGTCATATGATCTTTTTAAAAATATGGCTGGTATTCATGTTATTTACTATAGTTGATCTGCAACAACTCACAACTATCCCTCTTACGATAATCGGAAGAAGTACCGCGTTTAGCACGTGGAACATCTTCTGTTGTTTTTATTATTATTATTATTTTTTTTTCTTTTCATCAGATTACATTCGTTTAGAACAATCATCTTCTTCCGTTTGTCAAATGCCTGTCATTTTATTTTAAAATAATATCACTGCTTAAATTATATATCTGAGAGTTCAGTGCTCATGGGCAGCAAGTGAATAATTGTACAGAGGAAAATGTATAGCATTGATTCAATCTGGTAGTCACACAGAATATTGATTTAAATGAATGAAGACATTTTGTCGTTAAAATGAAAGTATCGTGAGTTGAATACTAGTCATCCCCCCCCCCCCCCCCCCCCCCCCCCCCCCCCCCCCCCCCCCCAGCCCACAACCCCCCCACGCGCCCGGGACCCCACGCCAACATTGTTGGTTACGCCGTCAGTTCGCTTCACTAAGGTCAGTAGTGAATCAACGTTGCTACTGGTCATGATGAAACAAATCTGTAATAATGTTGGAGAAATGTCCGCAACAAAGGTCAGTTCGTTTCTGTGACTCTTCAAACAAATCCTCATCTGATCTTTTGAATAATGACAAGTCGGACCGTGCTAAACATAAGCTTCGCAACTGAGACAATTGGATTTCGCTAAACGTGTGAATAATCAGAAAACATAATGGAAAAGTAGGATTCTGTCGTATCGTCGTGTAACTTTCATTCATAAGTTGCCTAGGCCTACATATCGACACGTCGTAAAACATTGAGGAACGATTGTCTGCGCGAGAGGAAGATCGACGTACCTGACTGGTAATAACACTGGCGATCGCGAGTCGCGCGAACACGAGTAGGATCGCCGGTCTCCGCATTTTTCAATGAACTCACGTCGAGGTCGAGGGACAGAACGGTCGCTGCTCCCGTGACGTCCGTCGTATCTGCGGAACTGCCAGTATTGTTCAAATTCGATTTCACAGCGAACACTCCGGCGCGACTCGACCGGTACTTTCACACAGGCTTCGCGGAGTCCGTAGCATCTTTATTTATATATACGGAATAGTGAACGGACGGGTATATAGCGGGTGAAAATTTAGGCTAGTCGTATGTTAATTCGCTAGCGGCAAATTCATGTGCGCCAACGACTGACTAAAGACTACCGGTTTGCTGAGGATGGTCGCGTCGTCATTCCCAGCGCGAACCTTTTAACCGATCTGGAAATTCCCCACCTCCGTGATTCTCTCACATTTGTCGGATTAAGTCAAATACTAGTGTTGACGCGATTTGGCGGAGACTTCACCCATGACCCAGTTGTTCCAGTAACAGTTATTTGCTAACAGGACAATAAATTGTATTAGAATAACAAATGACAATATTAGAATTGACGACACCCCTTAGTGAAATCCATGTTGTTATTTTCGTAACTGAACTTTAGGTTCGAAACCAATCCCTGGAACTGGTCTGCCACACTACAACGAAAATCCAGATGTTTCTGGTTTCAATTAGCCATGGAACTTTCAAATTTATTAACTTTTGTCCGAAATCTGTAATGATGATCTCTACAGCTTTTGGGGATCGAACTTCTAGTTATTTTATACATGAGAAATGATTTCCATGTTTTCTAGTATCTAAGTCTCACTTGCACCGGCACGTCCCATATCGTCTAAAAACATTTCAAAACAGTTTTGAAACGAGTCAACGTTTATAGACGTCCGAAGTCACATTGGGTTAGTAGGATGAATGAAGCACTTATAGTAGCATTTTTACAAACATCATTAAAATTATCGCAATATTTTGCAACATCAACTAATGAATGCTTAACTATTATGTAAAATAGTTTAACTTGCCCATTTCGTTTGATGAATGTAGGAGTTAATGGATTCGATGTTGACGATAATACTAACCGCCGTACTGAATTAATCCATGGATTTTAGTCTCTAAATGGAGTGCAAAATTACACCCTCTGAGGAGGTCCTACGTGGCAGTCGTGACGATGGACAAGATAGGTCCGGTTCCCAATTAAATTGGACGTACATTCGATATCCAGATACGTTCGTATAATGAACGTCAAGACTCACACGTACATTGGTCCATAAATGTATGCGTCCATTAAAAAACTTATTCATGTTTACGTCCATTGTACATCCACTACTACACGCCCTCGTCAGTGACAATTGGACCCACATTGTACCTATAGTCTGGACGTACGATAGATGACCAGAGGACGTTCTTGTGCCACTTGGGCTAATTAACCTTGACATATTTTGAATTCTAATGGCCATTATAAAGGAAATATAATATCAATCAGCAAAAAAGCAAATTTCGGAATATGCATGTGGTAAAAGTGATAACGATCGCATAAATCAGTGAATAGTATGGTAATATTTTGATGTCAGCTTTTGTATATATTATTCACGAGAGTATATTGGGTATATCGTATCCATAAAATTACTTTCTAACCTAAGTGTTAGTTAATAATAGTCCAAGTTTTCTTTAAATCTGCTTGCCATGCTTGTTCCAAGTATTAGAGGTAAATTTTTCAACTAGGGCGACCTACAGCGATCTCGGGCAAATGAAAAGTTTAATGCTTGAGTAATTCGTTCGAATAACGTGAGCAGTAGACTTGAAGAAATGCTATTGTCACCGAATGCGATGAAAAAGCATAAATGCTAAAATGTAAAAAAAAAAACATTTTAACTATTTTAAATAAGTTCGTTTATTTGAGAAAAAAGAGCAATGCACACCCAATTAAAATTAAAATTTTATAAAATCATCAGTAAAGATCATTTGGGTGAAATGTAAAATTGCGTTTATTAAAATGAAGTGTTAGGCAGTAAAATGAACTGATGTTTTTGTTGACATCATTACGGTTACGTAACTTTTACCGGGAAGATATATATCAGGGACATCGGTGATCTAGCAGAACAAATAACAAAGACGATCACTGATAAAGTTTTAAAATAAACTTCGTACGTGTACGTAAATCTCTTCCTGTTTCTGGAAAAATATCGTTTGTTCCGGTATTTTTTACAGTGTAATTTTATAAAATTAAAAAAAATATAACTTAAAATTTAATAAGTAAAAAGTTTTTTCTTTTTTCTTTTTTCCTTAACAAACGCTTGTTCTTTCTTCCTTGGTGCCGACGGCTTGCTTTATTTTTAATTCACCCATGCAAGAATCTGTTTGCAGGACCACTAATTTAATTTGATGAATAATTCATGAAGTGCTACACGAGAAAGTCTGAATACACAGAGGATATGTACTAAAATGTGTCGGATAATAATGAGATCACTCGAAGCATCTTTTGTTGGCACAGATTGAATATAAAGTGATTCCGAGAATTAAGAATATATTACTGTAACGTAATTACGGCGTATTGTTATGTTATTACAGGTTTTTCGGTGTGAGTGATGTAAATGAAAGATTGTTATATAGATTCATTGTGAGAAATAACAATCGTGGAATTAACGCAGAAAAAGGATGAGTTTCAACATTTGTAAATTATTAGAAAAATAAGTAATCCTAATATGTTACTACCTTATTAATGTAAACATGTTAGTCCGGGGATGAGATAATGGTACAGAAAAACGAAAATCACGAAATCAATTAATGTTATTTTGTACAACACAGGGATTTTTATGTAATTATTAAATGTATTGCTAATTCATTACATTAAAATTTCGTCCTAATGTACAAAATTGACAGTCCGTCAGTAATAAATTGACAAATAGAGGGTCATACCTGAATTATGAAGAATGACGAGTAATGTTTCGACCCACTGAACGCCATACAACAACATATTTCTATTCATTAAGGTTATCGCCCGTGTTATATATTATAATTGCGTATTATTAGGGTGAACCGTAATTTGTAAGAAAAGTTAAGGCATATCTTCCTAATTTATATCCAATTAGCAAAATTCAATAAGGTGGCATGTTTCGCTAGACTTCATCGTTTAGCCATGTACTGTCATTTTTATACACTTTATTACGTATTTTGTTTATAATGTAATAAATAATGTAATAAAGATTAAATCACATGCAATCACAGGACAGCCTTAATATCATTTTCTTGGCAATCAATTTCAATGTATTGTTACCAGTTTCCACGGCCGCAAATGGTTCATTTACTTACCCCTTTTAAAAATTCTCCTGAACGTAAAATAGTAAAATAGCAGGTAAATATGTCATACAAAAAATTTGCTTAAATATGGAAAAATTCTGAAAAATCAAAAACTCATCGAAATTAACGAACAATAAACTTCTCATCATATGTTTATGCTAAATTCTATTTTTTATGATCTAATCTTTTCTTGAAAAATTATTCATATTGAGATTTTACTACTACTGTGCAAAAATTTAAGGAGATTTCACTCTCACTTATCTCTAAGTTAAAAAAAAAAAGAATTGTAAGTCCTGCAATTCTATTTTTATTTTTATTAGAATTTTTTTTTTTCTTTGTATTGTACAATTTGGTACTGTTATTAGTAGTGAATGTATGCTTGTCGTTTAGGTTCAACCTAGGGCTTATCATTTTTTGTAAATAAATACGAAATTCTTACTAATTGTATAAAGTCGCACTTACAGAGCATGAGATTAAAAACGAAAATTGTTCTGTAATCAGCTTGTAAAAAGCATATATAAATATGTATATATACACACAAGTCATGTCATAATACGAACATAGTCAAAATTAATATTTAATTAACTTCTAGAGATATACGAGTTTACTTGAAAAAAAATTTTTTTATTTGTTTTAAATGGGTTGCAGGTGGAATTGTGGGACTTTTATTTTTTTTTTAATTTGGAGAGAATTGAGAGTGAAATCACCATAAATTTTTGTCGAGTACTGAAATATCTCTACTTGATAAGACGAATTTTTGAAAAAATAGAATAAAAAATTTGTTCTTCTGTTTGTGTTTCTGTTAAATGAATAAAACTCGTACTTTTTTTCACTTCTGCGTCAGTATCTTCAATGTTCGGGCGATTAACGATTGAAAACTAGTATATTATGCACCTAGTGCGTAACGAGTACTTTTTTTCACGAGCAACGATTGGTCCCCACGAGGCACCAGCAAATCTGGTGGCGCCGCATACGATATATTTTTTGCACGAAGCGGGAGAAAAGTAAATGCGTAAAGTTGAATTTTCAATCCGTGAAGTGTAACATTCGATTCACGCACAGTGTTAAATAATATTCACTTCAAGTACTAAAAATTCAACTTCACGCACGAACTTTACGCACGCCCGTATAAAAAAAAAACAAATGATTGTTTGATAAATTTATTTGAGATTGTATTACCTTATGGTTTAAAGCTATAGTCAAAGATGTGTCGACCGCGATTGCGTAAACAAGATTAAGTACACAAGTATTTCGACGCTATACTCACGAGGGCAAACCTCGATTAAATTTATACATTGTACATTTACATATATATATATATATATCCACAGTGAATGTATTTATAATTATATATTAAATTTAAAATTAATAACGTAATGATTAGAAAAAAATAGTAAAAATTAAAAAATTATTTACAAATGAAGTCAAAAATTAAAAATGTAAAATTAAACCACATTTAGCAATACGTACACGTCCTGTATGTTATATAGGTACTCACCACTGGGAGAGTTTATCGCTTGATAAAGCTGTCGAATTAGAAACGTATAAAATGTAATAACTTCTATGTAATCAGCTTATAAATAAATAGGGGAAAAAGAAGTTTCCATAAATTTTGTATTTTTTTTATGAATGTTTTTTTTTTTATAGAATTCATCAGAAAATATACTCGGTTTCACACATGCACTCTGCACATAGCTTAGAAGGTTCCAAACAATTTCTATATCGGTCTTTATGTAATGTATGTTTATTATCGTTCTTTACTCTTTTTTTTTGCCATTCACTGACTCATACATAATATTAGAAGCAAACCTAACTCTCGCGTTCAATGAACTTGATAACACGCATAGTGGTCCTCATGATATCTCACCTCTTTTTATAAAAAATTGCATGTCTTACTTGATTGATCCTGTGCTTTTTTCTCTGTCTTCCGGTATTTTTCCTAATAATTGGAAACCTGCCTTTGTTCAAACGATTTTTAAATCAGGCGATCGACTCTCGGTATCTAATTATATATCCATCTCTGTACTTTGCACTTTTTCTAAACTATTCGACAAACTTATATATCTAAATTTATTTCAAACCTTATATATCCACGTACTATCCAGGAACCATCAGCTATTAGCATGGCTTCACTCGAGGAAGATCCACTTTCTCCAATTTATTTCCCGATTTTGTTTCCTGCTCTTGAATGCTACTCCCAAGTTGATGCTGTTTATATTCAAAACCGCTTGACCTTGTGTGCCATAGCTCCTTCTCCAGAAGTGTAATGTTATTGGAATTACAAGCACTCTTCTGTGCTGGTTGGGATCCAATTTGACTGATCGAACACAGATGGTATTGGTTACTCTATTTCACATCCCATCTCCATCAGCTCTGGTGCTCGTGCGTATTCAAATCTCGGGCCTGTTCTATCCTGTAGTTTAATTAATGACCTTCCTCTTACCCTTTCTTCTTCCTCATACCTCTTATATACTGATTAAACTTTTTATCGAAAGTATAGATGTCATATGCATTTGCAGAGGGAACTCAATTGTTTATGTCGCTGGTCTCTGGAAAATGGTCTACCCAACAAGCTTTCTAAATCCACCGGTCTTTCCTTTTCCCGTAAAGCATGTCCTTTTTATTTTGATTATATGCTCGGTGGAACTAAAATTTCCACAGTTTCCTCGGTCAGGGATCCAGGTATTTATTTCGTTAAATCTTTCTCGTCTAAATCTCATATTGATGAGGTCACTATCTATTTCGACAATTATTATTTATCTTTACAAATCGCTCGTTTTGCCAGTTTTTATTTCCGGTTCTGTTATCTGGTCCCCACACTTTGGCACCTCCACGATTCTGTACACCATAGATTTATCAGGTACCTTGCCTGGAGATCCGGGAGTGCTATGGATCTTACTAATCATGACCGTGAACCCTTTCCCTTCCCTTTCTCCGTATTCCTTCGCACTTTTTAATAATCGTAATCTTAAGTACCACTTGTATCTTCCAGGTCCTCTTCTCATTTCTTTTCCCCTCTTCCTCATCTTCGACGTTATTGGAACTCCTGCATTGCTTGATTAATTAATATGTTCTGTATCTGTTTTTATATGTTTCTTTTTTTTTTGTTATATCTTACTTTAAATTTACTGTAAATATCATATTGGCCGAATCGTTAATTAATAGTCGTATTGTTTTCTGACCATCTAACCAATACCCCGTTTATCAAAATATTATTTCATCTTTATTTTATCTTATAATGTATTAGATAACGATGCTGACAATTTTATAAGTTATAGTTACCAGCTATATCTATTTTCTAAAAGGTATATGTTAGAATTTACCTTGAATTAGACATCATTTATGTTTAAAGTAGATTAATAGATAGACAGTGTGTATCGAAGATTCAAGCGGCATTATTCGCACAGCGAACGCCATTAGCGATAACGAAAAGTGGGATAGAGAAGGGCCTATACGTCTATCCGATCCATTAACGCGCGTAAAGTAGCGGCCTCGCTTTTACTTGTTTCTTGTCCTATGCTAAAATCAAACCTTGCCGTTATCATGGAAGGTCGCACAATTACTGAACGTAGTGATACGAGCTATCTGCAGACTGAATCACGCGTTGATATCCGAGAAAATGAGATAAATGATTTAGAGGGCGGTTCGACGATGCTTCACCTGTTACCCATAACAGTGGGTCAAGGTATGTGGTCCACGACACCCTCATGCGGGCGAATCACTTTATTGTCTTGACAAGTGGTTGACGGCATTCCTTATCGGGCACCTTGGCTTATTTACAGGGAACACGTAACCAGGGTCAAGCGACAGATGGCAAAGGATATTGCGATCAATCTAAGACGATCGCGGCCCTTTGGTCAGTTTTCCAGATTAGGCAGAAAATCTGCCAAAACATCACTTTCGGTACTGTAATGCTAGTATCCGGCAACTTATGCATTAGGGAGGTTATAACATGGAACTTTAATATAAAACTTCTGTTAGAGAAGATGGATCTTTGTCTATGTCATCTTTTCAATTAGAATAATCGTTTCCCTCGAATGAATTGTGGATGCTTTTGAGTGCCATTTCTCAATATTCATGTACTGATGGATGTGTTCCAAAAATGTATTCACTCTATAGGCGTTCGCTACGGTCCAGGCATTAGCCATTTATATATCTATCAACGAATCACTTTGATAAAATAAGTCTGACATACAAATATCTCTTCTACCACATTATGCGGAACGCAATTATGATCCTGGTGTATATTGAACATATGTATAGTAACGTAAAGTAATTGTCCTTCATCCGATTGTTAGAAATTACTTGAAAAAGATAAATAAAATAAATTTGAAACACATCGTTGCATAATAATTAAAAATTCGACAGTACAATTGTATAGGACGTGTAAAAATTTATTTAAAAAACAAGACAAACTTTTCAATTTCGGTTCTCTATATTACAACCGCCATTTTGAATTTTTAAAATTCTCATATCCACAATTTCATCGCCTTCAATTCTAATCTTTTCAATCCAACTTTAAAATTTTTCTGACTTACTTTTTTTCATGTAAAATTTCGAGTTTTCGTTTATCAGCCATTCAATTTTTAAAAGTTGATGGCACCTTATATAATGTACATGGAAAAGAGCATAATTAACGTTAAACAATTTTTTTCTTTGTAGCGTTATACGATTTTTTAAACGATACATATTTTTTTCTGGAACTTTGAATATTTTGTTAACTAAATCTATATTTTTAGCACTGTAACTAAGTCCGCCATTTTGAATGTTCATAGGTCAAAGAATAATACAACAAACGTTTTACGTTCATTTCGTGCAAATCGTAATAAGATAATGTGAAAATCTTTACTAATATTTTAGCGAATTATCATCAGTATTATTATTCACGTGAGTAAATTTAGCAAATGTTTTTATATATCTTTATATAAAATTGATCCTTCGTTGGCCTCTTAATAAAGTGTATTTGCTTGGTCCACAAGGGCCAACTACAATTAACTCGACCCAATGAAACTGTAGCAATCAGATCAACTTTTTGTACGCAACAGTTTTGCTTGAAATTGTGCGAAGAAATAATTCTTAACTAATATTTTAAAAATGTATCGAATATTTCGAATATTTACACTTCTGAAGATCAAGCATAAGATTCGACCGTGACGCATAGAGCGTTGCGGTACATTCGTATCGAATCTTCGTTACGGCTGCAGCCATAAATCCCATATAGATCATTCTAGTTGTAATATAATTGCACTCTTGCAACCATGAATTCCTAGAAGGAGCATAAAACCGAGTCCTTTTTCCAACGACAAGGGCATACATCCAATTACATTGACCCAATTGTACATCCCGCATTGCGCTATGTCAAACTGTCTGTGATCTATGATTTTAAAATTTGTCATTATTTTTTCTTCCTGTTTACCTTCTATATGTTTTACAAAATAATGCGCATGCCCAATGCAGAAGATGAGTTACATTCATGGTTAATGCGACATGAATTTCATAATAATTAAAAGCGTGTCAAATTAATTTCGAGAGAATACAATACTGAAATACAACATTAAATGGATAAGCCTATAATATTGTTATGAAAACGGAATGTAGGTTGTCTCCTCCTGATAATAACTGAAAGTGAAACTTCGAACGCGCATCATCACCCCAATATGCATTATGTTATGCCATAAATGTGACATAAGTGAAAACTTTCATTCTCATTCCAACGACCTTGCACCAATGACATTGACATGGTGATAAATGCACAATACTCGAAGGCAATGAGAATACATCATTTCTTATGATTTATTGAAATCGATTCCGCCAACAATAAATATGGACAGTGATTTCTAGTAAAAACTAAATAAAGTAAATGCCATAATCTAGTTTGTAGTCAGAATCTGAGATTTTACGATTACAAAACTAGTCAAGAACATACTCTCCAAATTTCTTGAGTAGGAAATTTCACTCCACAAAAAGTTATAATTGAGCTACTCTTGTAAAGGAGTGAAATTTCTATCTTTAAGAGTGACATTTCGCTGTGTTTGGAGTGTAAATTCTTCGACTCACTCCAATGTAGAGTGAAAATGCACTCTTTTGAAGAGTAACTCAATTTTCACTCTATGAAATTTAGAGAGATATAGATTCTGTCAATGTAGCCTCGAGAATATTTAAAACATAACATAACCTCATTTATTATATGATATTTAAATGTATCAATATTATTGTTTTCGGTCGTTTACACGAACCTATATTGACTCTGCCTATTGTATTTTGTACTGTAGATGTATTACGTATAATCTGTTCAAGTAGATAAGGGTTATGTTACCAAAGTTACTATATATAGAATTTCCGTAAAACGTTTTGACACGTGATAGGTTAAAATATTATTAAGACTAAACTGGAGTGGCACTATAGTAATAGCCTGGACTTGTAATCTGACTGTATACAATTATTTTTGGTATAAAACTAGACTGATACTGACAAATATTCTTACAAGCAAATTTTGTGTCCTACAGCATGTTTAGTGTCCGATTATTGTCAGGAAAACTATCCAGGGCCTTTTTCAGGAAAATAAATATGCCACTATATATACACTAAATGAGCAAATAAAATTCATAACTTTGTTTTGATTTCCAATAACGTGTCGTGCGTATCTCTCATTAAGAAAAAAAAAATCTTATCCATTCTAATACGAAATTCAGACGAATTTCCAATTCTCAGATTTCTAGATGGGGGGACCCATAAATGTTTCTAGATTTTTCACAGTAGAAAATCAAATTATTGTCTAGGTTAAGGGCTCCTATATCCACAATCTAGATCTGGACTTGCGAATAGGAAGAACAAAGAAGAATCAATGAAGGAAAAGCTCGAGACCGTTTCGGTCGTCGACGTATAACGCGGAATTTTGCAACTGACATTGATCTGCAAAAGTGAGTGTCGAATACCACCCAGCGTGACATTGGCTGAAGGCTCATCATTGTATTACGCCATCGACTATCGCCCCGGCCATGGATAATCGTCCGTACTTTTCCGACAGTATATAGACAAATAATGCTGCCGGCGATTTTAAAAGCCCGTTACAACAACATCTGCCAATGTAAACGCATCACTCAAGGTGACGTCCCCCACCCACATCGGCCCTGCTGCCTTTATTAGTTATAATATACTATAAAATGGCAAAACAGTCAGAATCGTCACTTTTCGAGCCCGACGTGCGGCACACGACAATTGTCAGGCACCCTCCGAGACAGGAACGAGATGTACCAGGGATACTTACTTACGTGCCTGGCCGTCGTTTGCCTCGGCTTGTCGGGTTCCGCATTCGTCTATCCACGATTGGCAAGTTTTACTTTTTAATCGAGTTAAACAAGTGCGTTAACCCGTCCCTACGAATAAGTTTGGAAATTCTGAGTTTAACAATAGTTTTCCTGGTGAGAGATCTTCACTGTGCACTAAAGTGAACAAGTGGCCGCGCGATAGTGAATCTCGTACCGTGATAAGGACAGTGTGAAAAGTGCTTTTCCAACATAATTGGTTCTCGAACTATTGACGTAGTTCGTTTAAATCTTGGGCTTTTTATTCTACATTAATTGAAAAATTTTATTTTTACTTTTATTTTTACCCGTCTGATTAAGAGTCACACTTGGATATGTTATCGTACATTCTACGAGAGTTTTTAAATTTATACACGGGAAATTATTGAAAATTTTTTAAATTCTACTTAAAAATCATTTTAACAAAAATGTTTCTTATTCCTTTTACAAATTGTACAATTAATAATTTAATATTTTAAATTAATTATTATTTTATACTATATATATTTAATAATATTTCGTAAAACGTCTTTTTGTATATTTATACTTGGATTAATTGTTTATAATATTAGAAATATCGAATAGCACAACTGAAAACAGTTAAAAATGAATTTTTAGACAAATTAGATGTTTATTATGTCGAAGGCATAGGAGATACATTGTTATTATTATCATAATCTTATTTTTCAATTTTTTTTTTTAACTAATTTTATGTACTCCCTTCTGTTTCTCGATTCTTTGCGTAATGAATATCTCCATTTTTATTTAATTCTGTGTTAATAAAATCTGAAATATTTGCATAAAATCATTTCTTTTTCGTCTTTTCAAAATTACATGTATAGAGAACTCACTGCACCGGGCAGATATATCTTTGCTTGCACCGGGTGGTAGAAGGATCTAGTGGAATAATGGGAAATGTAGGTTTATTTCTGTCAAGTGCTTTTACGAGCATGTTATGAAAGATACAACGTGTTTCATTAGATGTTACATGTATTTATTTCATTTATTTCTCAACGAACTCATAATTAATGTGTCAAATACACAATTTAATAAAAAATCAGTTTAAAATGTCGTATATATGCAACGTATTTATATATATCATTTTTTCCTACACTGCGATTAGGTGCTCCAAAAGCTCTCATGTGTGATTTTGCAATTTTTCCAGTTTTTTTTTTTTTTTTATGTCGTACGTATTCCATTCTGTTTGAAATATGAGTACTTATAACTGGAAAAATATTGCCATTTTATGAATTAAAACGCAGCACTAGCTCGTTTGCGACGCAATAGAGATAATCTCGAAATAGACGCATACCTCGACATACTTTTAAACAAGATCACACTAGATTTATATTGCGTTTAGATAATATTGTTATATTCCATTACTTCTACATGTATTTCATGTGTAATTCTATACATTGTAAAACAAAATGTCTCGCATTAGACATAGTAAAAGACTTGAAAATTGGGCCTATTTTTCATTAGATCTTGTACATGAGACAAGATTAAGACTCAGCGATAGGCAAGAATGGGGATGATACGACTTAAATCTTATAAAATGACTTTGAATTCCAACTTTCATGGTTTCATCAAATTTTAGGTGTAATTCACTACTATCTCCAAATTCCTTTTTAAATAAGTTCAATCTGTAGTTTTTAGATGGACAACGCGTCAGTATTTTTTTTTTTCATCATATATAATGAAAATGTCACTCTTTAAGAGAGAATCAATTCAACTCGTTTAATTAGAATTAAGTGAAATCAAAAAAAAAAAAAAAAAAACAGTAGAATGTTTCCTCTTTTTCAAAAAGTTGCTTGGTTTCTACTCTTGAAACAGTAGAAAAAGTTTCTCTATCGAATATATGTTCATCATTTCGAGTCACAACAATGATCCAGTCCTAGCAGAATATGGCGCCACTTTCTGGCTATTTCTACTGACTTCAACTCTAAAACTAATGTTGACAAGTATCCGTAAAATTGTTTAAATAAAACCAAGTCTTTAAATTTGTTGGAGTGAAAATTTAAGCTTTTTATTTTAAAATGTGTAATTTTACATTTTATTTTAGAGTGATCTTTCACGTTATACAAAATCTTTATATTAAATATGAATATCCAATAACCCACTGTGACGTCGACTGAAAATTATCAATTATTACGAATGCAAAAGAAAAATGCTCGAAATGTTGTTTTTAGATAATATAGAACAATTGCTTTCACAGGTACTGAGCAGCGATGGCAATTTACCACAGCCCAACCGACAAGTGCCCTACAACGTCGCAACTTCGAAAGACGAGGATTCCGAAGGAGATGTAGTTTCATACGATGACTTTGATGCTGATCCCCTGAACAACGGCAAGGGTTCTGGAGTGTGCGCCGACTGCAGTAACTATCTCGATAGCTGAAAAGCTAATATCATTTGTAGTCTCACCTTTGAAAATAAAAAATTCCATATTTCTATTATTTTCTCAATTTTTATATAGTACTATTATATATATATATATATATATATATATTTATTTATTTATTATTTTTAATATGAAACAATTGATTTAAGAATTTATGTTTGGAAGAATGATAAATGAAAAATTTAATTTTATAATATAAAATGGCCAAATCCATATTACATAAAAAAAAACGTCATTGTTTTTCTTACAATAATATTAATGACGAGTTATGGTTGTATTAATTTTCAAAATTTGTTTAAATCACAGCTTGTGGCGTTGCGAGGCAAAGTAGAATAGTCAACGGAAATATAACAAACACTATTGAGTTTCCTTGGGCGGTTGCAATATCGTACAACGGCGATCATCACTGCGGAGCTAGTTTAATAACGCGCAGACATTTGCTGAGCGCTGCGCATTGCTTCTACGGGTAAGTGAAAAAAGACGTTCTGAATAAACTGATCGGGTTTTGCGTAAAATGTTCAATCAAATCATTAATGGAATCCACAATTGAGGGATCAGTAATTAGCAATCATTATATTTGTGATTCTATGTTTACTTTTTGTTTTCTTTTATTATCTAGACATAATCTACAATTAAATTATACTATGATTTATTAGTTATTATATATAATTACGTTTTAGTAGTGTTTCTTAATGAATTTGAGAAGATGATTTAAATTTTTTTTTAAATTTCTTCAATTTTACTTACTTGAACGGGCTAATCATCCAAAGTTTCTTCAACAGGCTCGACAAGCGATATCTTTCACTGCGTCTTCCAGGAAACGTACGAAACCGCATTAAAAGCATTACCGAGCACGAGTTTTACAATAGCGTTAATTTTGACAATGACATTGCTATAATAGAACTCGAAAAGCCAGTTTCATTGGACGGAAACCTCAAAACTGTATGTTTACCGGATAATGGTAAGGATTGTGCATGTAATTCTAGCTACATCCCTTAACTTTCCGAGTACAATTTGTTCAATTTATTATGAAAATTACCCCCTATTGCATATATTCTACAGAAATATTCGTTCCATTTTTTTCTCGATAAACGTTTATCGGGTCTTGATTGTTATTTAACTAGTTCATTATTATTGTTTTCGTTCATTATAGTTTTGATGATTATTCTTTTGTAATATTACTGTGTATTCTGTGAATAAAATAATGAAATTCAATTCAGATATCGATAGCGATATCCGGTGTCATTAACCCGCAATGAGCAGTGTAGGATTATCTCGTTTAGTTTTTCATATACGATATATATATATATATATATATATGCACACTGACAATTTGATAGTTTTGGAATTTATTAAACAATGCATTTAATAATACAGCTCTGGTAGAAATTATCGCTAGTTGGAGACATTGTTTTTTTTTTCTATCTATGTATTCTATATATAAGTAAAGTCAGAAACTGATGGTTTAAAAAACAGTTATCTTTGGAATGCCACAATCCAAGGTCGTTTGAGAATCTTTGGCGTAGATTCATTACCAATGTACAGACTAGGATTGAAAAAAAATAATAACTTTACTTTTAAACGTCATATGTAATTATATCATTCATATTTTAGGGTCTATTCAAAAAGTTGACTGTATCCTCTTTCGATATTATGCTTGGAAATTGTAAAAGTATTTTGTCTGCCGAAGTTTATTCGACACGTTTCCTAATTTAAACTTATTACAAATGAATTTTTTTTATAAAAATGAATGAAAATCATTTATGTAAATTGCCCGTGAAACTGATAGCCTTGAGAAATTAACTCTAAGAGTTGGCTAAAAAATAATTTCATTTTTACCACGGTTCTGTATTATGTAGGAATACTTTCAGCTGATTTAGTTCAAAGCCTTTTTTGTCAATGTTGTTGAAGTCAAAACGTTGGAATATAACGAAAATATTTTTAAAATATATTTTCTCTTCGATTCTCTTCGAAAACAAATAAAATATAATGTTTTTGATCATTTTGATAGGGAAATTAAAGAAATAACAGGCGTATATTTTCGCTTTTAATGATTTCTATTAGACACCAACGTTTCGAACTTTATGACGATTTGTATCAGAAACAACAAACAAGGAAAATTAAAAATTCTCCACATCATTAACGTTTCAATCTATTTGTAGGCCTTCTCCAGAATTTATCGTATGATTGCAAAAATATATAAAACGTAAAATAATAGTAAAAAATAACACATAAATAATAAGCAAAAAAGAAATAATGGCATTAAACAATGGCAATTATAATTCAATTTATATTGAATATTGATATACGGGGTGAGTCCATCAATACCAAAACATAGAGAATTGTTTGTTGTTTCATTATCGAGGCTTAATCACCAGAATTATTCGTAATTCTAAAAAAAAAAAAAAACAAAGAATTGAGCAATTGATATTTCACATTAAGTCCAATTAATTATTTAAGTACAACCAATAATAAATAATAATATAATAATATATAAATATCGAAACGTTTTCAGATAGTACAGACTATGCTGGTTTAATGGGCGTTGCAATCGGCTGGGGTCGCACTGGTGAAAATGAAAATACTAGTAAAAATTTGCGTAAAACTGAATTGCCAATTATGACAGTGGATGAATGTAAAGAATCGAAATATGTAGCAAATCGCGTAACGCACAACATGTTTTGCGCTGGATACATGGATGGACGAAGTGATTCTTGTGGGGTGAGTTGATTGTCCATATGTTCGAATCTTGTTGATCCTGATTCCAAACACAATCGATTACGTTTATTTTAATGATACATTATTTTTTATCTACATCACTCAAATTAAAAATTAACAAAATTATTTGAATATAAGAAAGACCAGCCAAAATGACTCACAAACGGGTTTATACAGTAACATCAGAGAGTAAAAGGTCTTTTCCGACATACGTGAGAAGTAGTTGCCGGCACTTTTCAAATTCCATTTCATATTCTATATAAATCAAGTTAAAGTTTCGAATTCGCCAATAACGGAATTGATTCATTGACATATCATAATTTTATGCCTAACCTTAAATTAAACAAATGTTTTATATATGTTTTATATATATTATAGGGAGACAGCGGTGGTCCACTCATGGTCAGTCGTCCTCGTGGTAACATGGAAATTGCTGGTAAGCCCTCTTTTATATAAAAGATAAAATTATCTGTTAAACTTAATGTTTAAATCATTTCTTCTTCTTATTAACAAATTATTGAAATATTCTTATCGACATAGAAAATAATATTATACTACATAAGATTTACATAAAATATTTCTTGAAAAACATCGTCGTATTTAAAAAATGTTTTGCTTTCAGGAATTGTCTCATTCGGACGTGGTTGCGCCAGGCCTAATTTCCCTGGTGTCTATACAAAAATACCAAACTACTTGGATTGGATAAAGGAACAATTGGACGACGAATGTTTATGTTCACCTCCAAGTCGATTAAATTAAAATGATACGCTAAAAAAATTCCCTTTCCTTGTTAGAAAAATCTACGAATTTCAATTCCCTGTTAAAAATTCTAGTGGCACTTGCAATTTGTACGATTGTTGATGAATTAATTGTTGTTAATCCCGTATGATTTACGAATGCGTAATTGAGTTAATGAAGATATAGAATTTAACGAAACAATCTAGTCCGAATTATTCGTTATATAAATATATATGTACCAGAAGCATGTGTACAAGTTGACCTCTGTGAGGTTCTGTAATGTAATCTATAGTATACAGTTAAAATAAATAAATTGTGTTTCCATTATATTCGTGTTTTTTTATACGTCATGTTTTATAGTGAACGTGCTAAGTTTTCAAGGTAAATATAATTTTTAAATGTTACTTTTGAAGTAGTATAGGTTATTCATTTACATATATAGTTATTTTTATTGCTCGATCTAAACTAGGTGTAATTTGGCAAAAAGTCAACATTCCGAATAATGAATTACTCAAATGAGGTACTATTTGACATGATCAAGTGTCAAATCCCAGTATCAATGTCTCCGTTATCATTAATAATTTGTATTATAAAAATCAAAGAAGTTTCCTCTCAAAATTTTATAACATACAAAATAGTAATCCCATAAAAAGTCTTCTTGTAGTATTTAGAAACTGCTGTTCCAAATTTCCCTTTACTGAGCAAAAATTACTGATTTTTCTCATGTTTTAACCTCGCATGATGATCGCAACATATTAAAAAACACCGACACTTCGACAGAGTTTTGTAGCCTCTTACATACTGCTTTAAATTCAATAAAGTTCACGATCTAAAAAGGACGACGAACTTCTCAATCACTTTTACATTTGCCATCGCCGTGTTTCACTTTCTTTTCAAGTTTTTTTTTTCGTATTAATGTCATTGAAAAATTAATACTGGAATCTCATTTACGAATTCGTAATTATAATTGAATGTATTTGTTCTTTTGACGATTTCGTATTTGAACTTATAGTTGTCAAATTCTTTACACTATATATATTTATATTATCCATTTTTTATTTGTAACCTGTGTAATAATTTTCACTTTCCGTACCGGTATTGCCGGAGAAAGTCGTCAGTTATAAATATTTTACGGCCAGTAACTGCCTCCTTTCATCTCATTTATACCATCGATGCTTCCATCTAGTTATAAAGGTGTATTATGTACGTGTTTGCAGGTTTACCCATATAGTGTATATTGACTCTTAATTCATTTTACGGCTTGTTCATTCATTAATCCATTATATAGCGATTAGCTAATTTTATCTGAATTAAAGTAAGTACAATTGTCCTGATAAACATCTGTATCGAAATTTATTAAGCTTTACGTTCGATTTAAACGCGATACAAATGTCATTTAAGTGTGATTTGGGACATTTATACAATCGATTTTCGACAACGAAATATATCGCGCGAATCGCAGTTAAAAATGTATGATTCGATTGGTACAATACTGACTTCCCTTACGGAAATGTACACCAAAAAATATTGTTCGGGGTCCGAAATGACACCCAAGTCGGTGTAAACACTAAAAAAATGGGTGTAAACACTAAAGGGTGTCATTTCGGACACCGAACATATTTTTTTCTGTGAGGGTTAACATACACTTGTAACAGCAGTTACACTTGTGGCAGAAAGACAGAAACTTTAATTGATTTTCAGCATATCCGTAAAGAAAGAAATTAAAAGTCAGCCTTTTATTTATGAAATTCTCAAATCACATTTTTCGGAGCAATTAAGTGGTCAGTGTAACATAAATGCAACGAATGTTATTTTAGATATCACAATTCATGTGTATTTTTTTCCTGGACAATTTTTATCTGCTCACTTTACGTTATTTCGATCTGTCACAAACATATTGTGAATTATTGAAATATTCACTAATTACAATTCTTTGGTGAATTACTAGCAATTTTCCGTTATTTCTGTCAATTCTTTTCTGGATGATATTTTTCAATACTTCCTTTGAATTCGACATTTTTTATTCGTGGTTTTACATTTGTAGATCAATACTTAAAACATTCAACGTTTTGATGAAGTAAAACAATTGACGATTCTTCTTTCAAATTTGATAGACGTAGGATTAACAATATTGTAATTATTCGGTCAATTGGGTCAATTGAACATGCTGACATTTTGTATTAAAATTGTATGTATGTATTTTTCCTACGTCTTTCTGTTTAAATTTCTTGGAGTGAAATTTCACCCTTCAAAGCGTGGAAATTGATCTATTCTTTTAAAATAACGAATTTTTTCCGAAGAGTGACATTTCAATCTTTCTCGAGTATAAATTTTCCAGCAGAGTATAAATTTCCAAAATAAAGTGAAATTTGATTCTGAGAAGTTAAGAACGTTGTTATACTAAAAAGTGAATTTTCTAACAATAATTAGCTATGAACTGGTTTGATTTCTACCAGAGTTTCTGTGCAATTTTATTCTCCTCAAACAGTTTTTTTCATTCTCTTCAAATTTCTTCCAACTATTATGACACATAGTGATTTTATATATATTAATTGTTTTCTATAGTGCCTAAATTCTTTTCGTATTCAGTAAATTTATATTCATGATTAAATCCATTTAATTTATCTTATTGTTCTGTTTTTATATACATCCGTGGTCGAAAAATTTACAATTTTATAAAAATGAAAATTTTGTACATACGTTTTTTTTTTAATAAACAATTTTACTTACATTTCATTCTGTTTTTTAACCTGTTGCATTATTTTATTTAATATAATTCTGGTTTTAAATTTGATTTATTTTTTCCCGGTTTGATTTTCATCCCAATCAGCCGGGTGCAAAGTTGGACCGAATGCGTACAAAAAGTAAGTTCGCCTTTGAGTTAATGTCTAATCTCATTTTTTTTAACTCAAAAACAAAACATAAAGAAGAACTTAAAGAATAAGGGCTTAGACAAGGACTTAGAAGAGAACTTAAAGAGTACTTGTCGTACTCATTCTGTCAAACTTTTTATCCCTGCTTATTACGATTCCTTTGATGAATTAATTTAAAGTAATTTTATCGATCTGCCTTATTAATTTTAACTATTATCTGCTGTTATCTTGTTTTATCCTTCTATTTTTTATTTAATTTGTTTCTTATTTTGATTAAATTGGTATAATCAATTAGACCTTTACTTATCGAAATATAATCGTTAAATATTTAATTATTCTCTTCATTTTTACCCGAGAATTTCCCTTTTCAACCATATGCCCGCGTATCAAACGACATAATGGAACGACAGCGAATAGAGCGTCCAATAAGCAAACGGGCGTTATACGCACGAAATTCGTCGATTTGTATGCTCATTTAATCGTACGATGTCGATATAAATTGTGCTCCACAGCGATCCATTATGTGTCTCTCGTGGATAAAAAACATTTGATGTCGATAATGTATAAGACGAGGCACGTCATCACGCAGATATTAAAGAAATCTCGAAAGCGAATGAGGAAGCGTCCAAGACACGCACGAAGATCTGAATCCAGGCCAGGAGTTCGAATCGTTTTGCTTTCAGCGTCGAATGTGGGTTAGTGAAACTATCGGACCGTTACTGACAATACGTGGTCCTGTAAGATTTAAGTCGCTCGTCGGTAAGCGTAAGTGAAAACTAATGAAATAAAAATCGAGAAATTTAATGGTGGGAATGCCGAACGTTATAGCGTCGCTGTATTATCTCCATATAGTGTGGAAGAATAATTCAACTCGATAAAGTAATTTACTTAAGAAAGCCAACCGAAGATTTACATTCGACGCGGCTTTTCCAAATGCATCACGACATAATTACGGCTCCTCTTAATTACGGCGATAAAGTGAATTATATACCATTTTTCTTATTGTATCATAAACATATCATAAAACTGTTTTGATCTCCTGCCCGTATGTGTTTATTAGCTCTTCGAACGTATTGAAAAAGAAAAAAACAAACAAAAAACAGAACAGCTTATTATTGAACGTAAATGTATATTCGCTATATTTGTTGCAAAATATATATCGTAGCGCCGTCGACAGATTCGAATATATGGGAAAACACACGTGGAAGCTTTTGCGTTGGTAACTGGCGAATCAAATCGAAGCATGTCGCCGATAGTTATTGGCTGAGCGTATGGAATAATTAAAATGTCGGGGAATCACAAATTTACGACTTAATAAATAATAAGAGGTTAATGGTTTTTCTATCTCGCTTATATTACTGATATTGGCATACGGGCCACGAGTTAACTCTGCGTTTATAAATGACACTGGAAGAGTTTGCTCGTGACATAATGAGAAACTCACGGTGTTTTGAGTACCTTATATGTCGCGGTAAAATTTAAAGAAATAATTAGACTAATTTTTTTATTCGCTGAATCGATGCTTTAACTCGTCATGAATACGATGTATATTAAGTTTTATTAAATTTTATAGAACGTAACGAAATTACGCATGCTTTTGATTTTTTAAGAAAGGCTGAAGATTATAATAGTCTAAAGTAGAAAGCCAAGTATATATACGGTGCTTGGGTCGGAGACTAATGGTAAAAAAGTCATATATATGTATAAAATTTAAATTTTCTATGATATATATGTAAACGGTAAACGGTACTTCAACTTTCAACAGATTTTACTCGAGACTTTTTTTTCAGATTTGCTTGTAGCATATAACTCCAGGAATTATTAAACAATTGACATGAAATTTTAACAGTTTCTTCTCAATGAGATTTTTAAAGGAAGTATGTATTGATTTTTAATAATTTAAAAAAATGCAATAGCTATAATTTACTTTAAATAATTGTCAGTGAAATAGTTATAAATTTAGGTTGATTATTCTCACAAAACACAATTTTTTTAAAAAGCTTGCCATATCTTCAAAAATCATTATAATTTTCTGAAATTAAAAAAAAAATGTTAATTTTTGTTTGCTCCAGCTGTGATGCAAGACCGTCTGCGATTTTTTTTAATCGCGCCGATCGCGCCTTTATGGATGCTGCACAGAGCCACCATTTTGTGTGAACGATTTTGAAATAATATACTTATATTTTTGTACCATATTGCAATGCATTTTTGAAAAAGAAAATGTTTCCATTCGAAAAAAAAAACTTTACAATATAGGCACGTTTTTTGCTTGTACAGTGGCATAAGGTCTTAAATTTCGCAATTATACGTCTTAAACAATTGTTTCCATTACATTTTTCTATTTGTATTCATCTTTAAAATTCGTACGTATTGTACCTCTTCTTCCCATCAAGCTTTTGTTTTTCACCTTGTATTTTTCACAATTTCCATGAACTTATAATTTTTTGAGTGTCGTTTAGTTATTTTGAATAATGTTTGTTTATTTTCTTTATTTTGGTGAATTTTTGATTAAAAAGTTAGATTAGAAACGTTTTTGAGGTAGGTTATTTACGGTTTCAGAAACGTTACTGGAACTTCATTGTGGCGAAAGGATTAGTATGAAAATATCTTTATTTTTCTTATCGCTAATAAGTCAGCAAGTGTCAGATAATGCGTCATTTTATAATTGTTGTACTTGACATTTTTTTTTATAGAAACCCCTTGAGGAGGATCCACAATGTATCGAAACGTTAGGTGAGAAAAGGTCCTATTTACTGACCTAGTGTTTCATTAGTAACGAATTTTAATTTAAGTAAATAGATCAGAAAAATATGAATTACAGACCTGCCTGTGAATGACAAAACGCCGAAAAATGACCTATAATGTATCACAATTGTAGTTGTCTATTTGCGTATATCCCTAAATAACAAGAAAGTATATGGTATTTAAATTTTAAAGTATTATTCGTTTGAATTACTTTTTATTTTTATTTTGAAGATGAATCGGAACTAATTTATTGATCCAAATCATTGAGTCTAAAAAGTGAAATGACAATGTTTTGGCAAAGTGTAAAAAAAAACTTGAAAGTTACCGACGCCCGTTAATTATTACGACACTCGTGGCCCGTAGATCGATTGGAGGGGTCCATTATTATTAAAACGACAAATAGTAACTTTCGATAGTTCATGGTGGGATTGGCCAATCAGCGTGCGCCGTTCACTAAACCTATAGTCGCGACTAGATATCACGAGTCAGTACTTGAACTTGACAGATACGCGGTGCAGTGAAAAAGAATCTGTGTTGAGTTGGATACAAAAAATCATGTATTTTAAATAATAAAGATTTGTTGAAGGTACAACAATAGGACAATAATAAATTATATTAAACTCAGTTATATTGTTATTGCGATAACTATTTTTTCACGTATTAAATTATTATTATCAATTATTACATTATTATTATATTATTTAATAAAATAATATCGAAATTAAAATTAATAATATTTATTATATGGTGCCATTCGTATTCTTTAAATTTATTCAAAATCCAACATTTTTACGTTTCAACTTTTCAAATTTGTGCGACAATGGATTTAATAACGTGAAACCTGACCTTTTTTTGCTCGCGAAGCATTTAATTTATGTCGGATTAAATTCCCTCGGAAAATCCTTTAATTTAAAAGTCAGTTCTAATTTCACTAGACAATGATGGATTCTACTCTTTCAAAAGTCAGCGAAGATTACTTTAAGAATCGAATAATCTTTTTCCACTTTCATGACAAATCACTCGTGCATTCTATAGCTAGATTTAATATTTACTAACGACTTGCTTTAAAAAAAAAGTTATTTTAAAAGAATTCTAATTTCGTGTTAAAAATATACAACAAGGGAGCGATATTAATATTCCTTTATTGATAATCAGAAAATAACTATACTAACATCGTGTATGTGTGTGTGTGTATGTGTGTGTGGGTTTATGATCAATGGAACTTTATGCTAATGTATGACTATATATATTTCGTGATATATATAAATAAATGATCTTACATGATAAACATTTTTATTTGATCTATTCTACATATGTATGTATACTATTATTAGTATCACTATTATTCATGATATAAAATCATGATATAAAGCCCTTACATAAAATCATCTGCGATAATTCGTTATCGTGTACAAACATGTGCGTTTTCTCATTTCCCATGCATCACATATGATCATTGATTGCAATACGTCATTACATGAACATTGTATCATCATTTGTGATTGTCGCATACTTTCCAAATTTACTATACGAACTGTGAAAATTCAGTCACTTTTTTGACAGAGTGAATTTAACTTCAGTAAGTGCAAAATACCACTCTTCAAGAATGAAAATTCCCTCTTTTGAAGAGAGGCTTCATTTTCAATCCCCAAGAGTGAAATTTGACTCTACAAAATTTAGAGAGTAACATTATGAATTATGAATTATGACTTATTGACACTATGTACAAGCTCTCGTCATGGTTGAAAATCATGTATGGTCACTCATTGCTATAAACATCACCATTCCTGATGTTCTTTTTGACTTTGTTTTGGACTGTCATACATCAGCATGCATGATATTCTGCATTATACTATGCTGTATGGTTAGGATTATTCTTCTGCATATACATCACCTTAATTTATCTGTATACATCATCATTGTCTTTAATAATTACGTATGATTTTGCATCACCATACATTATAGTAGTTGATTATTAAATCGCCCAGTGGAAATGAGACCAGTTTCTGCTAATGTTTTTTGCATTCCATCACTTTTACCATATAGAGGCCGGGGAAAATGGACAGAAACTGATGTCATTTTCTAGTAGGATCTTATTTATCATCATCATCCATGATCATTCATTCATATTTCCAAATAGCACAAGTACGTCCATTGGACGTCTATTGATACATTCAAACCAGACTTTCAGTAAGTCCACTGTGGACATATAATGAACGTGGAATGAAGGTGCAATGGATGTATAACGGGCATAAACATAAAGGTACAAACATTATTCATACATATCTTGACATCCCATGTCCATTCGTCCATGGACGAAAAGTTGAGGAATCATTGATGTCCAGTGCTAATTCGATTTGTTATCACCGATGATGATGACGATTCTGTACCAGCATGCTTTTATTCAAAAAATCAATAAAGTTCCTGATGAATGTCACTACAAACGAATGTCACACGATTCCTAATTGTTCATAAGCGATCTCAGTCCTATTTCTCATATTGAACATCACCACGTTTATACCGCATGAAATGTACAGATTCCCTCGCTGCAATCGATCCAATGGATCGGATTGGATATTGAATGGACGTAATTTAAAGGAAAGTAAAAATGAATTTCACCTACAGAGTGTCGCCGAAACAAGCCGAAGACGCCCGGAGAGAAAGAAGAACTTTCATCCTGGGCTAGTTTCGAGATCACCGTCGTCGGTCGTCTCGCAGAATCGCAGTGAAAGCATCGGGTATCGGCGATGTGCCGTGATCATCGGCGATCATTGCTTCGCGAAATTCAAAGCGCGATGTCGTCGGCGTGACTTTAGAATGCGTGTTGTTAAAGTGCACAGTGACAATAAAGGAATGCGTTGACAATCACGAGCTTTTCCGGTAACTTCGCGCTGGAGAGTCTGAAAGGAAGTCGCGGCTGCAATGAGGTCGTCGCCGGAATTTTACCTGGTCCTCGTCCTGCTTCTCGCATTTGGAAGAGTCGTCGTCATGGAATTGGAAAAGGATGACCTCAACCTTAATCGGACGTCGAACGAAGTGAGTGCAGTTCATATACGATTTGACACGGTGCTAAATCATTCGCGTAATTATCGGCATCGAGAACCGTTGGAACGCTTATATGCTACTGGTGTTATTTGTACAGTCGTCAATGTTGACGTTTATGTCGGATAACGTCACGCCCTGTGCTTGTTTAACGCATTTACTGCAGTGCCTTATTTTCCAAGTGTTGAGTTTACTAATGTCATCACCGATTTTCGTAGTGGCGCCGATTATTGTAGCCTATTCGAAAGAAAGGGCAGCTGGATTGATAATCTTGCGTCATTGATGATTATTCTCAGGTCTATTGATAACTGCACTGATAGAAGTGAAGAAGAACATCTTAATAGCGGTTTTCACTGACCGATCTTCTATTCACCGAGTCTGATATTTCATTTCAACTTTATGGACCGAATCGATGGGTTATTCAGTTGTCAAGTGGTTTCAAACAGTTCTTAATATTGATTTTTTTTTCTAAATTTAAACTCGAAACTACTGATTATTTGCAGACATTAAAAAAAATATTTTACTCGATTCCTTGCAAAGTTTTTAAATGGACAATAATGTGAAAAAGTAATGTTAATCTCTAGTTCATCTTCTGTGCTTTAACATAGTTGACCATAAAAGTAATGTTGTCATTAATGAAACTACGACATCCACTAATTAATAGTATATTAGGTAACAAGGGCGTGAAGTTGACTTTTAGGCATGAATGGGAACTTTACACACGCCACCAATCGGAATGCTTACTCGAAGGGCCGTAAGGAATAGGATAAAGCGACTGCACAGCTCAACATTTGTCTTAATGAAATCATCCGAGATGCGGGTAAACTTTTCAATTGTAGTTTTTTCCACTAAACCAAAATCCGTGTACAGAATAGGAAAGTGTATTCGCATCTCTGATGATTTTTCACTGTTGACCAGTCTTTCGCACATTTTTCGTCATCATCATTTCTCATATTCTTATGTTTAGAACACCATTAAGATACGAAGAAAGTGAAAAAGATACATGTCGATACGAAATGCAAATACATTTAATCAATATTCATATTGTGGTCAATATTAGTAAAAGTAAGAGTAATTCAGTACAGTTTAGTAGTAAAAGTAAGAAATCTCAAGAAATCCTGCATGTTTACCATGACTCTTTTGCGCGTGCATTAGATGCACAAGTTACGTTGAAAGTAAATTGTAATAGGAAATAATTAGCATAAACTGGCAGTTCCAAATGAATAAAATGCCTTCTTTGGGCATGAGATAACTGCACAGACTGCAAACTCGTAACACCGTTGCATATAAGACGATCGAAATGCCGATTTTACTACTCTCGGGCCTTGACCCATAGTCCGGATCATGGTCACTTTCTATACCTTCCCCCCATCATCACGCGGAATCTCATGAACCGCAGTGTGCCGCTTAAAAGTTCGAAAGTGAGTGCCACTCTTTCTTTCAGCAAATGGAAACCAATCGGTCGGGCAAATTCCTGTTCGATGAATTGTTCGGCTTTGACATTGACATAACCAGCTCTACCAGCGACGAGGACAAGATTCGCAATTGCACATGTGGTATTAATCCAACTATACATTTCAATCTAATCTTTAAGTTGTGCTATTCTTTACCTTCACTACCTGAAGTTGTGCTATTCTTGTGCTATTCACTACCTTCTAACCCGTTAAATATCAGAGATGCACATTCGTTAATTTTCGAGCTTCGTTGTCGACAGAAAAAAAGATTAATATTGACTTTAAAATTTGAATTTTTTTTTTTTTTAATAATTTTCTCCATATTGAAAATAATTGAAATGATTGCGGATTTCAACCAAAAGAGTTCAAAAATAAGAGGATTTTTTAAAAATGTGCATTTATACCGCGGTATAAATAAGAAATATGAAAGAAATATAGGCTTTTCTTAATTTTTGTCGGCCATACTGGATCCGCCATTTTGAGTATTGAAAATTGAATAATACAATAGTGATCAACGACTTCAAAAACATAAAACGACTTAAATAACATATCATTTTTTTAAATAATTAGATAGGTAGAAAAATATATGCTACGTATTATTTTCCATTTTTTCATTTTTATCATTATATGTATATGTTGTCATTTTTGACAGGTTAGATTTTAGACCGAAAAAACAATCATCTTATAATCTGTGACTATATTTATCGTGCACCTTTCGTTGAGATCAGAAATTATTTCCATTACTTTTTCAAAAAAAAAAAAAAAATTATAAATAAAATCTTTAATTTTCGGTGATTTTTGTTTAAATTCGACACTTTGGTGTTGAATCAATATAAATGCAACTTTGTTAACGTTAATCGAAAGAGCATACTCGAAAATGGTGGAGTAGGTCACATAAAGTCAATACTACTATTCTTTCCCGTTGAAAATGGAGCTCGAAAATTAATAAAAAAAAAGCGCGTACGATTGTTCTATCAAGCATAGAAATGATTGTGTCAATCATTATAGATCTTGTTTTCTGTGAAATATGTACCTACAATGTAATTCGAGTAATATGTTGGATTAGTCTTTAAAAATGTTTCTGATTGTTACACAAAAAATTAAAAAATATGATTCAGTCTCGATCTCCTTCAGTCATGATATTTAATAACAAAACAATATCAATATTTTTATACCTAAATTTTTAATCAGTTAGAAAAAATATAAATTTTCAGAATAAGATGTGCAATTTTTGGTAAATGATATTCCAACTTCTACTGTTATAAGTCAAGTTTTTGAAAAATTATTTTAATTTCAATTTGGAAACATGAAAATATACGTTTTGAGTTGCAATTTACTCTAGTCAATTAAAAATTCTATTTTTCTGGTAAATTAATATAGATTTTAATAATTTAAATGTTTACTTAACGAATAATGTTTACAGATTGTGGAATATCGAATCAAGAAAATAGAATTGTCGGTGGCAGACCGACCGAACCGAACAAGTACCCGTGGATTGCACGACTAGTCTACGACGGCAAATTTCATTGCGGGGCAAGTCTCCTTACAAATGATTACGTCATTACAGCAGCGCATTGTGTGCGAAAGTATGACATTAATTATATTCTACCATAATTATTATATTAAATTTTTATTTTTATAATTATTTCATAATAATTTAAAAAAATATAATATATATTAAGTTATTAAACCAATTTTAAAAATTAAATCTACACATTATTTTTATATTTACGTATGTATATCTATGTATATATTTTTTAATGTATTCTTTTTTAAATATTCTTCAATATTTATTATTTTAATTTTTTCAAAGTAAAGTTTCTTTATTTCCACGAGTTATGAATTTTACATTGAAATATTTTACTCAAAAAGTTTTATAATACTATCTCAATTTTTACTTAAATATAGTGACTTATTAACCGACAAGTCTAAATACGATTAATAGTTGTAATTTAGTGACTTCTTTTTTAAGAGTATCATCTCCTATTTTTGAGATTTGAAAATATTTCATAAGTGTAAATTGCGTAACGAAATCATTAAAAATGATAAGTTTTCATACGTCAAATAATTTTGTGTTGATTTCCTAGAATGGCCTGTTCGGGCGAGTAAGTATACTGGCAAATTACGCATTTTAATAGTATTCTTCAAATACGTTTATAAAAATCTTATTATTTTATACTTCGTTTACACTCGTTTTATGTCATCTATCTATTTGTATTTTATTTAAATATTTTAATTGGCCAAAACAATAATTATTACTTAATTTCACTTTAATATAAATCATTTAAAAAATTATTTCAATATATATTTGAGCTGATAACAATATTTGTTATTTGTGAATAAAATATGCAGTTATTATAATGATGGGAAAAGAATTGATTGAAATTGACTTTTCCAATGAAACATAACAGATTAAAGCGGTCGAAAATCCGGATTATACTGGGAGATCACGATCAGTATATCAACACAGATGGCAAGGCAATAATGAGAGCAGTAGGTGCAGTCATCCCTCATCGAAATTTCGACACCGACTCCTACAATCACGATGTGGCTTTACTGAGGCTACGCAAACCTGTGACATTTTCCAAGAAGATACGACCCGTTTGTTTGCCCGAAACAAGTAAATAACAATTTAAATACGTAAATCAATTAATAATAACAACTAGCATATAATAAATTAAATTTAATAAATATAGATAAAAATAAATAAATCATATATTTTATTTACTTTATCTAAGAATTCTTATGAAAACGATGGTATTTTATTTTTTGTAAAAAAAGTCAATAAAATCTTTTACTCCTGTCACAAAAAAAGTTGATTTAAAAATGATGAATACAAAATTCAAACTTATATGAAATACTATTATAAAGATGTTGATGGTGCCATCTGACAGGATTGCGTGGAACATCGTAACATTACATTTCACTTTGAACAGAAATCTGTAATGAAAAATTAACATACATATATATTCTTGAGATTTTATTACTGTATTCAAAATGCACTAAAAGATTCTTTTATAAAATTTTCAATAGTTTATTATTCTTAGGTGTTGTGATAGTTTTTCTTTCCTTTTGTTTTTGAATATTTGTGTTATTTGTTACGGAATTTTAAGGAGACTTTTCCTTCGATGATATAAATAAAGATAATCCGCGAAAAAAAAACTTCAAGATCAAACGATATCTTTTCAGATCAGATTAGATCTAATGAGATAATATTTGATCCGAGTTATGGCCATATCTACAGAGATCTGTAAATTTTATATCCAATTAGATCTAGTCAGATATAACAAGATCTAATGTTAAATATTGTC